>JAJJWW010015505.1:0-207792 GCA_023531295.1 Papaver armeniacum | reverse complement strand
GAGAAGGTTGGCGGTGCCGGGCCCGGTGGTTGGGTTCAGTCAAGTGGTTGCCAATTTAGTAGCCCAGCAGCTCCAGCTGATGGGTTAGCAAATCAGCACAGTCTAAAGCAAGGTTTCAACACAGCTCTGGTATTGCACAGATTGCAAATGAGCACAGCACAGCTCAGGCAAAGAAGAAAAAGTTTTGTGAATTGTGCACAGGGTAGAGGTTGTGCTCACTCAATGGTGCAGCATGTGCCAGGGTTTGTGTGTTTTAAAAACAATCTAACTGCTAATCACAAATCTACTACTCAACAACTCAATCACTTGTCACAAGATCACACAGATTGCACAAAAAATGAAGCTAACAGTTCATGTCAACTGGGTCAGTTGACCTCAGTTGTTAGGGATCAAAATCACAAGGGTGCAGGTCTTAGCGAGTATAAAAACTTCCACAGCATGCTGCGGGGATCAACACAGGGGTTATATGACTCCAATGCTCACAACTTCAGGGTGTCATGGTCTGTCCACACTTGGTTTTCCAAGGGGTAGCTGGCTCACCTGAGTTTGTTGCATCAACTCACTCAGATATCAAAAGTCTGAGTTGATGTCAAACTCAGAGCTCAGGGGTTTTGCAAAACACACAAGGCAAGGCAATATAGAGCTATGGTTCAGCAATACAGGCTTACAAAGAATGGTGATTCAAGTTCAAGCATGCATCAAGGTTTAGCAAAGATCACAGAATAAGCTCACAGCTTGCAGCTACAGGGGCTTGCAAGATGGTAGGCGTTCACGAGCTGTGGAGTCAACTTACTCGATTGACTTCACTTAGTACTCAACAGGTCAAGCTCAAACTTGCGGCCGGGGGCTGGCAAGTTTGTAAGTCTATCATGCATTGATTATCAAACATACACCATACAAAGAAGAGTTAGAAGCCAATACCACCGGTATTCAGGGTTTAGGCACTCCACGGGGTTGTTTGCCTTGTCTCCTCCAGCTGCTCACAGGTACCTATGACTCAAGAGAGAAATCTCAGATCTCAATACTTGCACAGTTTAAAGCATGAAGTATTACGAGCAAGGTAGCACCAATGTTGGAATGACAAGATTCTAAACTTCACCTAGCTACAACTGAGTTATGATCAGTGTATGTAAACAAAAGGCAATGAGCCAGAAGAAAACAAGTTTCCCACTGTGGTAGACAATGAGCTAGAATAAGCTCAAAGGAAACTTAACAATGCAATATTCACAATGGATGGTTAATACACAGTTACACTAGGGTGACATCAAGAACTAATGATGTTATGCAATCATAGATGAAGATATGCAAAAAAAAAAAGAAAACTACAGCTAACTAAGCTAAAAGAAGCTAAAATCAGGGATTCAAAGCAGAAATATACAACAGAAGATAGCTCAGATGATTGAATAGTCAAAATGTACAGGGGAGAATTGAAAACAGTAAAGTTAAGCTCTAATGAACAAGTAGCACGCTACCAGTTCCCCGGCAGCGGCGCCAAAAACTTGATAGGAGCTAAAAGATGCTTTCCTATGTTCTAATCTGCAAGTGCACAGAGCCTTGAAGGCAGTGGCAAGCACAGGTCTTTCCACAGGGAACTTGTGTATGCTAAGTTATTCTAAGGTTAACTCAAGCGTTTCGGGTGATGTAAGTGGCAGAGATACAAGCTATTGTTTAAAGTCCTTAAGACTAAGTGATGTTGTGATTATGGTAAAGTTTTGAAAGGTAAAGTAAGGTGTAAACGATTGTTGAGAGACACTAGGATTGCCAAATCCACCAATGACTCTTGTTATGGGATTCAACTAATGTGAGTGCTTGATTCCCCGTGACGAGACAAGGATAAAGTGTCAATTTTATCTCCTATCTAAAAGGTTTCACCAATTGATAGCTCAATTTTAAGCTAAGGGACTAACCTAGAGTACTAGTTGTCTAAGTAAGCACAACTAGTCTAGAGAATTAGCCATTTATCTCTAAGGTATGAGCTGAAACTTCACCCGGTGCAGGTTTTAGCCTAACTACAATGCCTACATGGCAGTCATTGTGAGAGTAAAGCACTGGGAAGCTGAAATTGAAGTTATCTATAAATTTTAGACATTCAAAGCAGCATCAAATATAGTTGAACCACAGAACTAGGATTCAAGGTTTCATTGTAATCCTAGCTAGATAAATTTAGCACATGATGAACATTAGAAACAGATTTTATAAACTAAACATGAACCCTAAATTGAAACTAAAACTGACTGAATTTCTCTTACATCAAAAACCCAATTTATAACTCACAAAAGCAATCCTCACTAACCACTACACTGACCCAAACCTGTATTTCCCTTCCTTAGCTCTTCTCTGACCTCTGAATCGACATGCAAGGGTGGTTGATGAAAACCCTAGCTTCAATCATCTAAACCCTAGCTTCTAGGTTAAGAGAGAAGCTATGGATGGAGATAAGTGATGCAAGGGTGGCGGATAAGGAGCTAGAGGGGTTGTTGGCGATGACGGGAGAGGTGATGGCTGCAGTAAAAAGACATGGAAGAAGGAGGGTGGAGGTATGGTCGATGGGGTTTTCTCGATGGAGGTAGTGGGTGAAGAAAGAAAGGTGAGGGAGAAATGAGGGTTAGCTCGAGTGGTATAGGTATAGGGTGCTTCGATGTGAAGCGAGGGACAGCGAAGGATGATGGGAAGGCCTCGGCGAGCGTTGGATCTTTGGGGGACAGATCCCGAATGGCTCGGGATGAACTGGGGGTGATCGGTGTGGAGCGGAGACATCAAGGGTCGATGCGTAGGATGCGACGAGCGTAGGATGCAGCAAGATGAGATCTCAACGGCTTGGAGTGTACGGGCTCGGATCCGGGTCCGGGTCGGGTCTAGCTCAAGCCCATGTCTTGTAGATGAGTTGCTACTTGTTGGGTTGCAAGCTGTTGCGTGCTTGTGAACTTTGGCTTCTCGCTCCATAGATGCTTGACTCCAATTCTTCGCTCTTTTGGCTCCTCAGATTCTCCGAGCTTTATTTATTACCTAAAAACACAAAATTAATTAATACAAATATTTATTCTTGAAAACAAGGAAAACACAGAATCTGGAATAATATCTGATTTCTAAGCGCAAAAGATGAGTAAAATGCCAATAAAAAGGTGTATAAATATGCACTATTTGGCACTCATCAGTAACAATGATTGAGAATTCTTGTTTTCTCATTGTTATGGCTACGGATTTTCAACAACGATGATACTAAACTTACAACCTTTGGATTCATTGGAGTACTTGGAAGTGACGAAGATTTTGAGTAGTGTTGAAGAACCAAGAAGATCACGTATGTGGAAGAGAAGCTACAAAAGTCTATATTTATTTTTGTATTCCATAGTTTTGTCACTAAAATTGACAAAGGGGGAGATTGTTAGAGCACTGCTCGGTCGAACTCGCATGAGTTGCTATCTCAAACATGTTTGTCAATGTTAGTGATCAAAACTATAAGTCTTGATTTCTAGTCTACTTATATCTAAGTCTGGACTAGGATAGAAAGTTTAGTTGAGCTCTAGCCTCTATGGCGATCATCATACAAAGACAAAGAACTACTCAAGGAACTGGTGGAACTTCATCGACTAAAAGGTATGTGGAGACTTGAACTTATCTAAAGTCTATCTAATCTATCTCCTATCTTGAGACAAAAGTCGTATTGCTATATAGACTTTGATTATACACATTTGCTATTTCGAGCCGAGTTTATCTCGCTTATCTATTTCTCGAAATATGTGTTGGTAAGCTTTCGCTTTGGCCAAGTTCATCTTTACTAGTGACGAAAGTCATATTAAGTTTCAATTACTTGAAAATTGCTTTGACGAAAAATGGTTTGTGAACAACAACTATAACGTCCTCTAAGAATGTTTCAATGATTGAAATGAGAGTTTAGAATATATAACGATTGTTGGATATAAAAATTGTGTGATAACTCATACGTGTGTAAGTCCTTATTCCCTGAACCAAAGTATGCGTGCTTTGTTGCTCAGGAAAACCGGAACTAAAGTCTGTGTACCAGTACGCGCACCATCGGAAGTTCACGTCCCGTGAAAATCTGCTGGAGTTTGTGAACTGAAAACAAACTTATTCCGGGTACTTAAGTCCGCGTACCAATATGCTTACTTAAGTTGGTTATTTTCTAAAAACGATTATTCGTGAACTTAAATTTATATAAACTAAGGAATGCATATTTGCAAATCGTGGCTATAAAGTTCATGAATCGATTCGAGTGAATCAAATCGTTTTTGCTTCGATTGTGTCTTGTATACTTCTATAAGATCTAAGCAATTGAACAACTCTCTAACTAGTTCATTTGAGTCATTTGAACTGATTATGGTAAAGAAGAATATGGTTGATATGAAAGTGCTCATATGGCTAACCATTTGGTTAACTACTGTTGAACCAACTAAGTGTACATGTTTGGGGTACGGTTACACAAACCTAAATAAACGTGCATTTAATTTGTGTGTAACAAGCTAAGTTTCGATCTAACGGTTCAAATATATTAGCTTGAATCTAATCAGGTTTTCATCCAATGGTGAATATTGAATGCTTTGTTACCAAGGTAACTTAGATTACAAACCCTGATTTGAAAGACTATATAAAGGAGAACTCTAGCAACTTGGAAACCTAATCCCCACACCTCATGTGTGAGACTAGTTGTATAAGCTAGAGTCGATTCTTCTTTAACCTTAGGTTTCTACCGAGACCCTGTAGGTTAACGACTTGAAGACTTCATTGGGATTGTGAAGCCAGACCCAATTATTTTCTTTGTAGTTGCATGATCTGATCTTGTTGTTTCTATCGTACTAAGTACAATCGTAAGATTGGCTTGAGATTGATTTATCCGATATGCAAGATATAAAAGAAGTCACAAACATCTTCGTCTCATCGTTTTGTGATTCCGCAATATCTTCTTTCGCTAGTTGATTAAGATTATTGTGAGGTGATTGATAATTTTAGGCTGTTCTTCGGGAATATAAGTCCGTATTATCAATTGGTTCATGTTCACCTTGATTTATCAAAAGACGGAACAAAAACTCGTAGGTATTTCCGTGGGAGACAGATTTATCTATTACCGTATACTTTTCTGTGTGATACATATTTGTTTATTAAAGTCTTCGACTTTGGGTCGTAGCAACTCTTTGTTGTGGGTGAGATCAGCTAAGGGAATCAAGTGCGTAGTATCCTGCTGGGATCAGAGACGTAAGGAGTGCAACTATACCTTGGATCAGTGTGAGATTGATTGGGGTTCAACTACAGTCCAGACCGAAGTTAGTTTGTAGTAGGCTAGTGTCTGTAGAGGCTTAATACAGTGGGTGTTCAATCTGGACTAGGTCCCGGGGTTTTTCTGCATTTGCGGTTTCCTCGTTAACAAAATTTCTGGTGTCTGTGTTATTTCTTTTCCGCATTATATTTTGTTATATAATTGAAATATCACAGGTTGTGCGTTGAATCGATCAATTGGGAAATCCAACCTTTGGTTGTTGATTGAAATTGATTGATCCTTGAAAATTGGTCTTTGGTACCGTTCAAGTGTTTTTTCTTGTATTCAATTAGACTCGCAGATTTCTATTTGCTTGAGTAAGTATTGAATCGAGAAAGTGAGATATAAATCTTTGATATACTTTTATTAAGATTGAGTCTGACTGTCTAGTTGATTCTCTTAAAAGTATATTGGAGTTTGTCCATACAGATTGCTAAGCGAAATATTGGGTGTGGTTGTTAGACCCATGCTTTTCAAGAATATTTTAGGTTATGGAAATTCCTTGGTATCCAACTGCCTTGGTCTAGAAATAACGAAGTTTTTTCTTCTTACAAACTTATCCTGAGGCAGGCACTTCGTTTCGTAGTCACTACTGTAGCCAACTAATAGTATTACTTGTAATACTATCTTGGATAGGAGAGTAACCTAATTAAGTGAAATCTCTTACGTCCTCTAGCTTAAAGACTTCATTGAGATCAAGATCAAGTCTACTAGTACCGTTGGTGGGAAACTATATTGCATTGTTATTTTAGTTTTCGATTATTGATTTGATTGACTAACGGTTGTTCACTCTTGATTGCACCTAGTTTGATTATTCTCAAGATCCTGATCTTTTGACATAAGGTCACTCAAACTTGATCAAGAGATTAACGGTAGTTCAGATCTGACGTTGACTTGTGATCATCCATTGTTAACAGACTCTGTTTTATGCGTGATCGATCATAAGTTAGAATCAAGTTTGTTACTGTACAAGTTTTCGAACGAAAAGTTGGTGGTATACTTGGTACCCCTGCGTTTTCAAAGTGTTTTTGACATGCGATACAAGGAGTAAAATCTTATAAAAATTAGATTGAGTAATATATGATTTATTTATCACCGCGAATTTTGGTTATTACATGGAAATTTTGTATTATCCAAACATATCATTAGGATTTTCCAAAATAAATCACAAATAAACGTATACAAAATAAGGATATTATGAAAATCTACAAAATCTAGGAGGATAATTATGTGAAAATCTAAGATTTCAAAGCTATTATTAGACAAAATCTAGGAGACAACCGAGTGAATATTTAAATTTTCTAAACTATTAATGTAATTTTATAAAATTTGGGAGGACAATTATGTGAATATCTCAACTTTCTACGCTCTTTAGTTTAATTTCCCAAATTCTACGTTGTCCTCCCTTGTACTCACACAGCTCTGTCATTAATTCCATTCCTATATATACATATATATATATATACACACCCTTCGCTGCACAATTTTACACAGTAGAAGAAAATTTTGGTGTCTAAGAAAGAAAATGATGGATAATTTAAGGGACACTCTATATTTTTTGCATGAGGTAATCATACCATATAAAATTTTTTTGGGTCAGTTGATTTTGGTGAGATGATAGCAATGAGCTTCTCCTTTTTCATATTTCGAGGATCTCAAATCTTGATCTTTTTACCATCCAACAACTTGATATATGTCATTTCAAATAAAGTTTAATTAACAATATAGGTTTTGGAAACGAGATAATATATATGATATAATGAGTTTCCCTCATTTTATATAAATTGAAATAGTAGCTCTAAACTGGAGAATAGATATGGTAGCAATGAGCTCCTCTTTTTTCGGAAAGTGAAAGAGGAACTCTAGACTTGATTTATTATTTAGTAGCTAGTAGTTTAATAGTCTTTACATAATAAAATATTGATACTTTTACAATAATAAAGTTTTAGAATCAGTTCGTTTTGGGGAAATAGATGATAATAAAGAGTTTGTCATATTTCAAAATGAAATAAGAGCTCCAATATTGATATTTTTACCATCCAACAACTTGATATATGTTCAATTCAAATAAAGGTTAATTAACAGTACGTTTTGGAACGAGAGAATAGATATGATATAATAAGTTATACTCATTTTCTAGAAAATAAAAAAGGAGCTCTTATCTGGATCTCTTTTTATTATTCAGCAACTTGATATAGCTTTTTATGTTTATTACATATTAATTTTAGTAGGTTTTGTAGTGATGAATAGATATGATAACAATGAGATCCTCCTTTCTCAGAAAATGAAAGAGATCTTTAGACTTGATGTATTATTTAGTAGCTAGTATAAAATATTGATACTATTACAATAATAAATTTTAAGAATTAGTATGTTTTAGGGATTATAGATCATAATAAAGAGCTTTTCATATTTTGAAATGAAATAGGAGCTAATTTTTTTTTTTTATTTTGAAGCATACGAGCTCAAATCTTGGTATTTTTTACCATCTAACAACTTGATATATATGCTAATTTCAAATGAAGTTTAATTAACAATAGGTTTTGTAAATGAAGAATAGATATCATAAAATGAGTTACATCATTGATAAAAATGAATTAATCTGGATCTCTTTTTATTATCTAGTAGCTTGATATAGCTTATTATGTTCGTTACAAATAAAGTTCTAGTTTCAGTAGGTTTTGTAGTGAATATGATAGCAATAAGCTCCACATGAAAGAGGAGATCTAGACTTGATCTATTATTCAATATTAAGTAGTTTAATAGTCTTTACAGAATATAAATTATTGATACTTTTACAATAAGAAAGTTTTAGAATCAGTACGTTTTGGGGATTAAATAAGATGATAATAAAGAGTTTTTCATATTTCGAAATGAAAGAGGAGCTCAAATCTTGATCTTTTACATCCAATAGCTTGATATATGTTTATTTCAATAAAGTTTAATTAACAATAGATTTTGGAAAAGAGAGAATTGATACGACATAATAAGTTACCTCAGCTCTAATCTTGATATGTTGTTTAGTACTATATAGTATTTTATTAGCCTTTACAAAATACTTTTGCGATAAATTTCTAAAATCAATACATTTTTGGGATTAAAGATGATATACTAATAGATTTCCAATTTTCGAATTGAAAAATAGGAGATCAAATCTTGATCTTTTTGTTATCCAGTAGATTCATATATTTGTTACGTGAAAAATTCCAACCGTAAGTATCTCTGAAAATGTAAATGTTTTGATTTTTTTTACGTATTTTAGATAATTTTGAGCAACAAAAAGCTAAGCGGAACTAATTTAGAAGTATACCTAGTCATTTTTAGGCATTGGTTCTTCGCTTTGTTGGTTAATTTCTTCAATTGATTGAGATTGACCTTCACATTGGGTTAAAACATCTTTACCATCTAACAAATACTCCATATCCGGATCTTCATCTAGAGGTACGTAGTATTTGTTTTCTCTATCATATAGAATTTCACCCATCTCAAATTTATCACTGGAATCACTCATTTTGGTTGAGTGAATCAAAACCTAGGGTTTCACAAAGAACGCGAAATTGGGGGATATTGATTACTTCTCCCAACCCATGGTGTCTGCTAAGGGGTGACTTTTGGGTATGAAAATACTAAAATACCCTTCCCTCAAAATAAAAATTAAAAAACTTCAAATCAAAAAACAAAATCATATCCCCCATTTCCATCTCCACTTCTTATTAATCACTTTCAGGGTTAGAGCTTTGAAACTCAAATATTCCCCATTCCCTTTCAAATTATAAACTCTCCCCACTCTCTTTCAAATTCTCTTCTCCTTCTCTGCCGGCTCCTCACTTTGGAAACGAATTTTTTTTTTTTAATTCGGAAGTGATGAAGACCATGCCGGAATTGATGAAGACCATGCCGGAAACTGGTGCCGGCATGGTTGGTAACTAACATTCAATGCCGTAACTAAGTACCGGCATGCTCAATAGAAATCTATCAATGCTGGTAGTCAAGTGAAAAAAAAAATTGAAGTTTCCTGGATACTTTTCATCATGTGCCGGCATAGAAATTTAAGCAAAATACTATGCCGGAAACCGGTGCCGGCATGCTCGAGAATTAACTACTTGTGCCGGAAGTGGAATGATTAAAACCAGAAAAAAATCAAAACGGAATATTTTTTTACATCGCCGGAAGTGATGAAGACCATGCCGGAATTGGTGAAGAACCATGCCGGAAAATTGTGCCGGCATGCTCGATAGAAACCTATCAATGCCGGTAGTCAAGTGAAAAAAAATTGAATTTTCCTGGAAACTTTTCATCATGTTCCGGCATAGAAATTTAAGCAAAAATGATGCGTGTCGTAGGTGCAATCAAATAAATTAATATTTCCACTCAATTAAAAATAATATAATGGAAGTCAAGTTCGTTCCCACGAGGAGCAAGAGATTCTAGTTGTAAAAATTGTCACAAAAGGGGGGTGTAAAAAAACAAAAGAAAATAAGCAAAGCAATTAAAAGATAAAGTTGAAAGCAATAAGAGAGACAAGATCAAGGAATCCTTCTTCGTTGCAAAACAATGATTAAAGTTATGTTCTTTTCTACTTGTTATTAGTCACAGATTATCACCAACCGTAGGTAAAGCAGCTAGATCAGTGCTAAACCCCTAAATCCTTTGTATCACCGGATACGGAAGTTCTCGACTACCTCTGATTCTATTTACAAACCACCTAGTAGTAGATCACTCAAGATGTAATTTAAAATAAACGCATTAAGATTTATGAACTTATTAGGTTGATATTAGTAGTTAGACTCTTAGATCAAGGTCTACTTGCTAACGTTGTTTTCACACAAAATTGCTCCACGGAATCCCTCCGCAAGGTCTCGTGTTTGCTACTTATGTAAAGAGTCAAGAAACGATTACTTATCCCCTAACTTTCACTAGCTTTAGATCAAATTAACAAATCAATTTAGCGTGCACTCTAAACAATCTATCAATCAATCATGAATGTCATTAAGATCATTCCTATTAGTAAAAACAAACGATAATCATGTGAAAAACCTCAAGATAGAATTAAAACAAAACTCAAATCATGTATTAAGAACTAGGAATTCATCCTCAATCAATAATAAAATTAGCTACTCATGCTAAAGAGTTCACACAAAGAATAAGAAAAGAAAAGTGTTGTGTGTGTAGAGAGGTGTAAAAGATGTAGAAAACTTCTCTATTTATAGGCTTCAATATTCTCCAAATCTTCCAAGGAATAGAATCCTTTTCCTTTAGCAATTCAATTTCCAAAACCAAGCCTTTCTCAACTCTTTCACCTTCTCTTTCCAAATTTGAGCCCAATTCTCCATCCAATTCCTAGTCCAAGTCTTCACACCCATGAGAGAAGTCCATAGAAAATTCTGGAATTTTGCTCGCCGGAAAACTGGGTTTTTGGCCGGAAATAGGCCAGAATTCAGCACCGCCGGTCACCTGAAAATTCTCTGTCGGTAAAGGTATATTCCGTCGGTCCACCGTTAGGACTAACGGTCAAACAAGTCAACCGTCAATCAAACTGTTAGTCAGCGGGTCAAGGGAGGCATCTCGGTCAGCTTTGAGTCGCTTCTTACTCGCTAATCGGGTCTTACTCGGTGATTCTTGAGTTAGGTTCAACGAGTCACCTGGTCGACTCGGAGAGCGAGAAAATTCAACGAGTTTACTCTGTTTGTTGAGCATTTCTCAGGACGATTTCAGGCCAGTTTTCTTGGGTCTTCTCCTGTTAAGAACCTATACATTCATCTATTGAGCTCTTCCCTGCAATGCCACATCCTGCAGCTTAGTTTCATGCCATTCCATAACACCATCAGAGCAGTCATTCTCTCATACCCTCGTAATGCAGAGGCATCACCACCACCTTTATCTTCATTCCCGTGACTTATGAATAGCAACTCAACTCACAACCCCGACAAAGACCGGTTCAACCCTTATACAAACCCATTCATTTCATAACAAATCTGAATCTTAGCAATCGGCTTACTTCTCTTCTCAATTTCATCTCTCGGACCAACACAAGTTCATTCTTCATCAGCGCCTCCAATCCGTCTCAATTTCAACAGCAGAGCTAATTACTTGAATCGCCATAAACCCAATCTCCATCTGATGTTCATGGAAGCTACAACCCCATTGATTCATAACCACAAACCCATCTGTGTTCGATTTTTAAACAGCAGCAACGACTCAATCCTTCATTCCAATCGATCTCGATTCATAGACGCGACATCAGACCCTAATTCATCATAACACAACAACATTCACCATTTCATCTTGATTTATCAGTTGCAGAGACCGAATCATAAACCCTCCCGATTACAGCAATAGACCTGACTGATTTCTTCTCTCCATGAGCTATGAACGTCATCTCTTCCTCTGGTTTCAACTCGATCTTAAACCCATCTTCATCATATCACAGTGTCGTTCTTCTCTAAATCTCTCGATTTGTATCAATAGCGAACCCTAAGTTTCTTGATTCATCTTCTACAGTTCATCGCCAACAATTACTCTCGATCTCTCCTTCTCAATCTCTTTGATTTCTTTAATTTCCGATCTGCTTCAGCCTGGTTTCACAACAGCAGCCCCAGCTGCTTTTCTTTCTCAAAGTTTCAGGTGAATGGGACGAATGAGACATACCTCTCAATTTTAGGGTTAGGGTCATAATTTGGGGTAGGACCGGATTATGTCACCCCACTCAATAGGAACCACCCCAGATTGGGTGTCTATAATAGGTGATCACTTCCGATAAGGGCTAGCCTAAAATTTCCATCCCCTTATCCTCAGCTGATCTGTATTTAGTACTCCTTCAAATAGGGTTGCCCCTTAACCTTGGCTGGGTTCCAGATAGTGTTCGCCCATGAAATGAAAATTTTGCCCTTTTGGCTCAAATAGAGTAATTTCTTATTCTTTTCCTCCGTGTGACTCCAAAGTAGCTACAAAACTCAAAACAAGCGTAAAATACATAATTTACAAGAAAAATAGCAAAGAAAGCATAAACAATAGATAGTAAATAGGATGTATTCTACACCCTATCAAAAAACCATGCCGGAAGTAGTTCCGGCATGCTCGAAAATCAGATAACTGTGCCGGAAGTAGACTAACCCCCCCGGATAATGGCAAACAATTTATGAAAATTTCCAACAAATGCCGGCATGGTTTTTTGGTTGAATACCATGCCGACACCAAGCTTTTTCAGCTGCAACAATGGTGGATTCAAAGAAAAAAAAATCAAATTTTCAACCTCTTAGCAGCAATTCTCTCTTCACAATCATCCTCCACTTTCACCAAAAAAAAGTTCCCTCTCAAAATTTTTTTTCCATCTTTCTACTCTCATCTCATTCACCCAAATACAAATACACACTAATCATTTAACAAATACTTAAGATTTTTACTAATTATTATTAACCACTAAACCTGATTAGTGAGGGGTAGATTAGGATTTAAAACAAATACTTAGATAAGGGGTGACCCCGAATTGATATATGGATCCAGTTTTTGTCTTTTTCTTATATCCCCCAATTCCTTTTTATATCCCCCAATTTCGCGTTCTTTCACAAATATCACAAAGGTTTTTATTTTTTTCTCCTCTAAACTTTTTTTTTTACTCTAAAATCTGATTTTTTTTTTTGTTTTAGAGTAAATACAAGTGAAACTTGATTATCAACACTAAACTATGTAAGTATTAATTAGTCATTATCAAATTTTTTTGATGAGGGGCACTTGAAATTACCATATAATGCCCTTTTTGTCCTATTATATCAGCTCCTATAACAGGTTACCATAGTTTATATACATAATTTTCTGATGTTGAAACCGACTTGGATAACGTCAACCAAATATGGGCTAGACACAAAGGTCCCATATGGGAGAAATTGTTTATAAATCTAAGACCATTGTGTCTCCTCCCATCATCAGTGTTTGGTACCAGAAAATCGGCGAAAATGAACAGCAGCACGAAAGCAAGTACGTACACCTCAGTTATTCCTAACCCAAAGTGCAGTGGATGTGGGATCCGTATCTTTATTGGGAGGATGGTTTTCATGTGAGAACAACGGTGATGATGATGAATAATCATACCTGGAACATCAACAAGATTTCGATGGGAAAGCTTCGATTTTGTGAAATCGGACTAAAAGCTTCTTCGTGAAAATTAAAAGAAATCTTATAGGTGTTTGCTAATCATTTTGCTCATATTGCTGATTTTGCTCATATTGCTGAAGCTCTGACAGAATAGGTATTGGTTTTCTTATGGTTATTTTGCTATCTCGGATGTTTTACTTTTTTTCGGAACAAATGGGCTTGTTTTGATATTGTTATGCAGATGGTAACTGCTAACAGTTTTAAGGTGTTAAGGTGTTTGCAGGGGGGTAACAGTTTTAGTATGTGTGTAATTAAGGTGTTTTCAGGGGGTCGAACAGTCTAGTTTTTCCTGGTATGAATAGTTAATATCTCAGATATTTGAGGGAATTGCAGATTAGGTTTTTCGGTCATGTTTTGATGTTGATCTTGTGAATGGGTTTGATTGTAATGGAACTACTTAGTAATTAGGGGTATGATCAGTAATAGTGATGGTATTTGTAAATCTGGTTAATGAAATTGCAATTTCGGTTTCTTTTTGTGTTGATTTGAATATAGTGGGTTACATTCGGTATGTTGGAGATGTCTTTGTGATTCTAATGAAAGGAACAATGGTATGTTAAACTGTGGTATGTTGAAATGTATTATATGATCTATGAATTTACTAAAGCATTATCTGAATTCTATCAAGAACTAGAATCCTAGTACAAGGTAAGGGAACATATTACGAATCCTAATTCTCTCCGCTTTTCATCTAAAGTGTAGAAACTGCTTCTCAAAACATACTACAATCTTGATTCACTAATGGTAACAATATCATGCACCCAAACACTATAACTGAGTCTAAGTTTATCAACAAAAGATATAACAAGTTGTAGATCATCTGTTAAAGCCGTAATATCTTGACTCAAGATTGAGTCCTGTGAAACCTACATGCTTCCACTGACCCACAAGACTACTTGGTGCTGGTGGAGGCATATACACATATAATTCTAATCTACAATGTATTCTGACCACTGACCCAAGAAACTATTTTGGCAATGAATTCATAAATAACTAGAATCTGACTAGGCAAAGGGAACAAATTATGAACAATAGCTTCTTTTTGGTTTTCATCTAAATTGTTGAGACTTGTTGGGATTCTCATTAGAGCTACTGCTTCAATACACAATTGATTGATTCACTCATTTACAAACAAATGGAGATATCCTATAAACAAATTGTGACATCCTACAAACAAGTAAAATACTATGTCTGACTAAATCTAATTATCAGCTAAACCTACAAAGTACACTGAGATATTCTTAACACATAATACAATGTACTGCAACATCCACAATTGCATATACAAATCTTCTTAATCACACTCAACAAACACAAAAACCATAAACCTAAAATCTACAATCACATATAAATCTAAAAGATATACATGTTCATAAACACCATCAAAAATTGCATCATTCAAATTCAAAACCAATAGTTTCTAACCTCCAATTTGTAAAATTATTAAACTCCCAAATGTTGAAAAACAATGATTCAGAGAAAATTCAATAAATAAAATACCTTAGATGATGATAACCCAGATTTGCATTTCCAAGATTGTGAATCAGTGTCAAAACTTCTATGAGAGATCGATTCAACTTAAATTTAGGGTTACATCGATGACTCACAGAAAAATTGACTGATTCGTGTTGTTAATGAAGTTCTCTGCAGCTGCATCTCGATGTTTCCGAAGCTCAAATCGATGGAGTAAAATGGACGGAGAGGAAAAGGGAAATGGGTGGAGAAATGTCTCAGGCTCTCAGTTGTTCTCGACATATTTATTCTCTTTTAATTTTCGCACAATTAAAAAAAACGAAAAAACTAATTTCATTGATTTAAGTTTTGTTCGGTAATTAAAATGAAGAGTTATAATTGGAAAAAAAATGTTGGACAAAATATCCAGAATCGTTGGGAGGCTGGGTATCCCTTGAGTGTGAGATGAAATTGGGAGCTGATAGTAGTAATAGAGGCGCTAATAGTAGTAATGGAGGGTAACAATGCAACTTGGCAATTTAAGTTGAGGATAGGAAGGTAATTACCTACAACCCTCCCGAAACTCTGTAACAGATACCAATTATTGCAATGATTCTCCAATGTTACAAAGTTACCAACGTCGATACGACGTTACTTAAAAAATATCCGTTACAAAATCGGTGTTACAAATTCCCTGATTTCGTGTAGTGGTAAGTAAACACTAAACACTCTATTTTCGTGCGGTATTCATGTGCATTTATTCCAATTGCTACACTCACTTAACTAAGAACCATTTTTTGGGGACCGTGGTTTTTTTGAGGGGACCATGGTTTGATTATGCCACCTTCCCTCTAGTTATAAGGGATGTCCTAATGCGTTGAAATTACTAACTTTCCCTTAACCTAATTTAATTTAAAACCAACCTAATAACCACCTCTCTCTATATATATAACCACCACCTCCTCCCACCACCACCGCCCATCACCGCCGATAAATACCACCACCACCTCCGACCATCACCACCGCCCACCACCGCCGATTACCACCACCACCTCATCCCACCACCACCGTCGATTACCACCACCACCACCTCCTCCCACCACCACCGCCGATTACCACCACCACCACCTCTGATTATCACCAACGCCAACCACCGATTACCACCATCACCACCAACCACCACCACCTCTATATATATATAACTTAATTTAAATCTTTAGCAAAGATATTCTCACAAACCCATTACTTGTCGTTTGTTTTTGGTTGAAAAAATGAGAAGTAATCATCCAAATGAGTTGAAAATGGAAGTTATGGAGAGGTTTAATGGAGGTTCTGATCTTGAGTTCGGTTACTTGTTCATCTCACAAGGCAACCGAACTACACATTCGAATGAGTTCGGTTACTTGTTCATCCTCACAAAGCAACCGAACTACACCTTCAGATGAGTTCGGTTCTATATGCTTTATAACTATGTTACCGAACTGACGAGTTCGGTGGTTTCGCATAAATGTATAAAACTGCCATGTAACCGAACTCTAGGGTTAAAAACATAAGAAAAAAAGTTGTCATGTAACCGAACCTTACTGTTTTTCCCATTATTTTTATTTCTCTTATAACCGAACTCTATCAACTTTGTTCGGTTATTTCGCAAAATTTTTAAAACTGCCATGTAACCGAACTCTACGGTTAAAAACATAAGAAATTTTTGTTTGTTAAGTTCGGTTGGTTGTGCAATTAATCTCAAGTTTGCGAAACAACCGAACTTATTAAACTTAGTTCGGTTGGATCGCAAAAGCATGTAGTTTGCGAACCAACCGAACCTTATACACTTGGTTAAAATTTATTTGTACATAAAGTTCGGTTAGTTGCGAACCAACCGAACATAACACTGCATGTCAGAGCTTCCATTAATATGGAGTTCGGTAACCTGCGTGTTTGGATCAAGCAACCGAACTACACCTTCAGATGAGTTCGGTTACTTGTTCATCCTCACAAAGCAACCACTACACCAAATTCCCGGATTAGTAACAGCAATTCGTAACGGCTTTGCAGCCGTTACAAAATTCCCGTTACAAATGGCCGTTACGAAAATTTTGTAACAGCCACTAGCCGTTACGAATTTTCCAAAAATTCGTAACAGGGGACAGCCGTTACGAATCTTTTTTTTAGGCGTGCTAGTCACACGCTTGGTCACACTAGGGTCGTAACACTTGGGGTTTGTGCGTGTGCCATTCACACGCGTGCTATTATGTTTCTACCCAAGATCAGTTATACTAGAGGATATTTCCTCCCATGTGTGCCTCTCTTCATCCCATGCCTTGGTAAATCGACAGATTTCATTTTCATTTCTTATTTCTCATCTTCTCTCTTTCTCTTTTCTGCTCATGCCTCTCTCCCTCTTTTTTTCTTCACTGATGATTCACAGATCTTCATCCGTGCTCAGTTGGGTTTCGATTTAATATCTTTTTTCTTATATCTGTGTTATGATTTCTTGTGTAAGTTTGTTAATCGATTTTTGGGTTAAATTTATTAATCATATTTTAGGGTTTCAGTCTTTCATCAATCATCTGTTAATCTCTCTCTTTTCTCCTCCCGCCTCTCCTCTTCACTCTCCAACTGAAGATTTCAGTTCTTCAATCATCTGTTAATCATCATCATCATCAGTTTAAGGTTTCGATTTCAGTTTCATCATAATCAGTTTTAGGGTTTTATCTAATTTTTTATCATTGAATAACTGATCTTCGATCATCTGTTAAGCGAGTATAGGGTTTCGATTTCACAGATCTGTGTAAGTATTTATCGTCTGTAAGATTCATTGTTGTTTATCGATTTTGGGGTTTCAGTTTTGTTTAATCAAATTTTAAGGTTTCAATTTTTCAATCGATTGTTACTCGTTTTGATTTTCAATTTCTAACTTTATCCTCTATCTGCCTTCTTGCTCCACTGAAAACCCTAGCTTTCTCGAACTGCTGCTCCGTTAATGATATTAGGGATTTGATTTGGAGGATTTGATTGGGGATTTTGTTGGGATTTTACTAAATGGATGCAACTTTCAGGTGAATGAAATGGTAATGTATTTGTTGAAATACCATTGTTGATTATTTCGTTGTAACAACGAAATTGGGTAATTTGTATTGTGTTAGATTCTTTATTATTGAATCTTGTATGTGTTAAGTTTAAAGAAGAATTTTGAAGGTATTTATAATGAAGATATTTTCTGATGTGTAAATACATATCTCATTTGTTGAAGGTATTCATAATGAGATATGAATTTCAGTGATGCTCCACAACAACGGTGATGGATCTATGATGTTTTCTAATACTTGTAATGATTCGATTTTGAGAAGTTGAGCGGCAGCAACAACAATAAACATATTTAAGGGCTTCTTCCGACAGCAACAAGGCAGCGACTGCAATGGGTTCTGGTGGTCGATTGTAGAAGATTGAGAAGTTGTTTTATTCTGTGGGTATTCGATTGAGACAGAGATTATGAAGCTGGGTTTAATTTAGAGATTTTATAGATCTTAATAGAGCAGCAAAGGCATGGATCGATCGCAGGTGGTGGTGCTGTTGCTGTTGTCGTCCATTTTATATGGAATTTGGGTCATGATTTGTGGTGATTTTGGTGTTCATCTGCCAAGGGTTTCGAGTTTGAATACGACGAGAAACAGAAGGTGGTTAATGGTGGTCGTATGGAGATGAAGAATCAGATCAGTAATAGTCGCAAAAGATAGTTGCAGTGGTGATTCCTCTCTATCTTGAACATCTGTGTGCCGATTGTTTAGATGCTTAAGTTGTTATTGCCATGGAGATTGCTTGAATCTGTGATTGTAGTGGATGAAATCCTTGAGCTAAAATTCAGATTAGAACGAGCTCGTCATTGGCTGATTGCAATGGGTTTTGTTGGCAGTGGTTAATTGAGAGCTTTAAGGAAGTAATTGAGACATCAGTCGACACCAATCATGAAGTATGCCATGAAGTCGAAGATGGGTTTTGAGGTGGTTCTTGTGTAATTGATTTAACTTTAATCAGGAGTTCATTGTTGCAGGGGCATGCCTTGCAGGTAGTTCCCTTAACTTTATGATGTTACTTTATCCTGCATTTGTTGATCACTTCATGAAACACTTTCCTTCTGTTGTGCAGGCCCTGCAAAGTTTTTTTGCTGCCTTGGTCCATTCAACAAACACAAGCTTTGATGCTTTACTAGAATCTCTTCTTTCAAGTGCCAAGCCATCTCCACAGTCTGGTGGCCTTGCAAAACAGGCTCTTTATTCAGTAGCTCAGTATGTTGATGTCCTCTGCCTTGAGCTTGTCTCAGTAAAGGTACCACCGGGTAAATGATGTAACTTTGTACAATTCGGGACTAGGTACATTTATAATCTAGCTTGCTTTCCTAAATGTAACTGTATAGTTTCATTAAGGTATTCAACTCAGCTTTTATGTTAGGTTCGTTGGGAGTCAAAGCATGAAACTTCTTTGGATGTAACAGTTAGCTTTGTTTGTTCCAATGTAGAGCATCTTCTGAAGAAGCACTTCAAATGGTGCAAGGGTCTATGATTGGTCAACAAATTGTCCGCCTTTCATGGGGTAGAAGCATGGGAATCAAACAGGTAAAAGTAACTGTCCTTTTTCTGTAATGATGATTATGGAGTATGCACTTTTATTTGTTAGGCTCTTGGTTTCATTCTTTTTTTTTTTCAGTATGATACTTTGCAATTACAGGTGTGTGGCATGAGTTGCAGGCAAGGCTGAATGAGATAATGGTCGAACTGGCGGTGTTAACTCGGATTGAGTTGCATGAAAGAGTTGCGCAAGAGATGGAGCAGAGAATGAGTTGGTGTTGTTTGATGCTGAATGAGAAGCCTGTGCGTTGGAGCTGTAAATGAATGTATGAATCTGTGTGAATGGATATGCAGGGAAGGAGAGTTAAGATATTGCCTTGTCCTGGTGGTGTTGTTGAAGGTGGAAATTGGTTGTCAGTTTCACAAAAATGGTGGTAACATTGATGAAAGTTTTTTATCCACCCTGTTGGAAGAATTTAAGAGTAACAAGAAGAGATATTTTGAACTTACAGAAATTGCTGGTCATGTTGTCGAGTTCAGGTAAATACTGCAAAAGCCTGTGTTTTCCTTTTTCATCTTAATTTGACACAACCACTAAATTGTTCAATTGAACATTTCATGTAAGCAACGCTGATCAGTATGGGAGCCGCTTCATTCAGCAAAAACTAGAAACTTCTACCATGGAAGAGAAAGACATGGTTAACTTTGAAGCCTTATTTTATACTCGTTATCATGCATTTACGGTTGGTGCCTTTTGATTAAGGTTTTCCGATGTATGTTCTGCTAAAAATCGCTGTCTCTCATATTTGAATCTCAGGTGCCCAGGAGAAAAAAGAGCTCAATGGCGATGCAGATAAGAAGGAAAGTGCCGTACCTGTTGGTGAGAGCAAAAGTGAAAGAAAGAAGAAGAAGAAGAAGAAGTCTAAGATGTCCAGGTATCAGATCGCCGTTTTTTTTACTACTATAATCGTATTTAAAACTGTTAAAATTGAATGTATAAAGTTAGGATAAAATGTTGATCGCCATGGATGTGATCTTTGGGCCCGTTCAGAGCAAAGATTATAGAGCCTTATACGCCACCAAAGTACGCACTTCTTGAGGGGATTTTATGGTGATACAAAAAGATTGGATATCAATGTTCAATGAGAACGAACTTCAGGTAATATCTCTGAGGATAAGAGCTTTCTATGAATTCCCTGGTATTCTTTATCTTTTTGGAATTGCAATCTTCATTTTTGTCGACTTTTATGAATGCCCATTACTGGCTCACAAAATTCCATCACTAGATGTACTTTGAATTGCCTACAATTTGCATCATCTGATTTTGCCCTCAGTCCCCAGTAGCCGTACTAGTTTTCACAAATGAAATGTGTTTCACAGCTGTACCTTTTCTAGTTCACAATCTATTCTTTCGAATTGCTTATAGTTTCCAAATATAGCATGGAATAGAAGTGTTTGTTATTAACTGTCAAGAAACCAACTGCATAGAAGTCAGCATTTGTTTGGCTGCAAGTTAGTGAAAAATATTTTTGTCAGTATACAATTTTATTTTCTCTTGCAGAATGATAAAATGCGAAGTTCATGAATTTTTCAAGTGTGTAAATATAGTTGTTGTGCTTAAATACACAAATATTTGTATTGCAGCTTCTAATCTGGATCGCTTGAGGGCCTGGATGTGGACGACTTGCGAACTTATACTCATTATAGTGGTGGATACCATGTTGTAAGTCGTTTCTTTGTGCTTCTCAACATAATTCTCCCACTCGAGGGATTATGGAGAACTTGATGAAAGAATGCTTGCAAGGATAGCTTAGGGCGATTTGTGCTTGGCGACTAGTATTTGGGAAGTGCTTGGCTCATTAGGTCCCTTAGCAGCTGCAAGTGTTGTAAGTTTCTCTGTAGTATCTGTGATTTAAGTTAGAAGAATTTGTGAACTGAACTTAGGGACTTAGAAAGTTTCTATGAACTGAATTCAGGAACTTAGTAAGTTTCTATGTATTTCCCTTAGAATTTGATACTTAACAAAAAAAAGTTGGTACTGAAAAGAATGTGTGGATTGGTTATTGAATGTGATTTCAATTGATTGTTGAATGTGGATGATGGATGGTATAAATGGTGTATCTTTGGTTATTTGGAATGCCAGGCTTATTTCCGTGAGAAAAATGAATCTAGCATAAGCCTTGACCAGTCAAAATTAGTCAATATTGACCAATTTTGACCAGGTCAAGGCTGATCTGGCGATAATTTTTTTTGTTACAAAAAAAGTTCGTAATTGACTCTGAAATGCTACAACATCCCTGTTGCAAAAAAAATTCGTAACGACTCTGAAATTTGTTACCACGTGGCAAAATTCAGAACTGCTCAAGCACGTTACGAGGGCCGTTACAAAAAAAATTCGTAACGGCCACAAAGCCGTTACAAAAAAAATGTAACACCCACTTTTGCAACATGCGAGGGCCGTTACAACCCGTTTTTGTAACGGCCTGGTTCTGTTTCTAATCCTAGAATTTGGTGTAGTGAACCGAACTACACCTTCAGATGAGTTCGGTTACTTGTTCTTCATATAAAGTAACCGAACTGTTCAAAATCCAGTTCAAAATTTTACATTTTTGGGGAAGTTTTTACCAATTCAACATACATTATCTAAGTTTGGAGCATACTTGTTCACCCAAATACTCTACCTCCTGTTGTGGTTGATAAAATCCATCATTTGAATACTCAAAGGGGTGAATTGGAAAAAAAAATTATTTTTCATGTTTTTCTCCTTCATCTTCTCTAACTCTACTCTCACAATAATTCTACTCAACTAATAATAAACCCATCTTTTAATTTAATCTCACTAATTGTTTTTAACTAAATCATTTCACTAATCATAACCTAAAATTAATAAAGAGGGTAGATTAGGTATTAAATAAATAACTAGATATGGGGTGACCTAGAATTACTTCTAATGTCTTTACCCAAAATAAAACCATGGTCCCCCCAAAAAAAGGCTGGTCCCCAAAAAACGGTTCTTAACTAAACACTCACCCATGTATTTTTTTTTTTTTTTTTTTTTTTGCATGAGCCGATCATATTGCTCCCAAGAATGCAGACTTGTTCATTATCATGTTAGACGTCTGCGAGGGGATGAAGAATCAGATAAGTTACTTGCAGATATATTGTCAAAGGAAGACTGAAGTGGGCAGACAAGATTAATAACATGGTCAACTAATGGTGAATAATAAAGATCCTGGCACTTTTAGGGGCGACCCCGAAAGAATTAGGGGCGACACTAAAAGACAAAAAAGGTCACCCAAACGTAAATCTAAGCTACCCCTTATCTTCGATTTTTCGAAATGGCCGATATGCCCTTATATAATCGGTAGCCAACACCATAATCGGTAGGTTAAAGGTGAATCGGTAGGTTAAATTGAATCTATACCTACCGATTATTGTGTAGATATTTCGGCCAATAATCCCTTTTATAATCGGTAGGTTATCCAACTTGTAAGACTACCGATTATAAGGAGCTCCGTATTCAGCCTTGGCCAAATTCCATAGGTTTTGAGGGGTGCAGAGCCAACCATAACCACTTGGATAGAGCTGTGGATCTAGCCATAATCGGAATCCTAATAGGTTCCACAACCTACCGATTATAGGTTGCCCCAAATTTAGTTTTTTCTAAAATCCTTCACGTAATGAATGTTGAAATATACCATAATCGGTAGGGTATATAATTATATAACCAACCGATTATAACGAGCCCCAGATCCAACCTTTGCCATATTTCATAGGTTTTGAGTGCACTCAGCCAGCCATAACCACTTGGTTCGTGTTTTGGATGCAGCGTTAATCGGGAGTTAAATATATTACCAAAACATCCGATTATGGGTTGCCCCAAAATGAGTTTTTTCTAAAATCCTTCATGTAAGGGAATTTGAAATATACCATAATCGGTAGAGTTAACAACTTAACAACCTACCGATTATAAGGAGCCCCAGATCGAACCCTTGCCAAATTCCGTAGGTTTTGAGTGCACAGATCCAGGCCTAACCATGTGGTTCGTGATTTGGATGTAGCCATAATCGTATTTTAAGATAGGTTCCAAAACCTATCGATTATAGGTTGCCCCAAAATGAGTTTTTTCTAAAATCCTTCATTTGATGAATTTTGAAATCTACCATAATCGGTAGTCTACTCAACTTAATAAACTACCAATTGTAAGGAGACCCAGATCGAACCCTTGCCAAAATCCATAGGTTAAGAGGGTACAAAGCCAGGCCTAACCATGTGGTTCGTGATTTGGAAGTAGCCATAATCGTACGGAATATAGGTTCCAAAACATACCGATTATAGGTTGCCCCTAAATGAGTTTTTTTCTAAAATCCTTATTTGCTTTAATTTGCAATCTGACATAATCGGTAGATGATAAAACTTATACACTACCGATTATAAGTGGTCAGGGATTCAACCTTTAACAAAAACTATAATATTCGGTAGCCAAAACAATAATCGGTAGTTTCACTCAATAATCGGTAGCAAACTCAGTAATCGGTAGTTACATCAAGGTCTATATGTTAGTGTTTGGAAAAAAAATTTGACTCATCGCGAGGTAACTCCCGATTGAGTGAGAGAAGAAGAAGAAAAAGAAGAAGTGGGTATATGTTGCCAACTTCCGATTTTTGCCAACTTCCATAAACATGGATGGGTACGAAGAAGGAGGACGTGAAGTTGTTGAATTTCAAGGTTCACTACCGTTTAGAGATGACGATTTGGGGTATATGTTGAATGATCCAAACTTTGATGGAGATGAAACCCTAGACGACGCTTTCATGGAAGAAAATGGAGAATCACCCGAGATCGAAGCTAACGATTCATCAAACATACGAGTATGTTGTTAACAAACTCTAATACCCATGTTATCCATGTTACGTGCGTTTGTGTGTGTTTTCGAACGTGAAAATTCGATTTCTACATGCATTGAATGACATGAACGATATATATTCGGTAGTTAATTTAGTAACATATCTACCGATTATCAATAATCGGGTATATTTTGATGTATTAATCTGCCGAATATGAAAAAATCCCCAAATTGAAAGCTTCAATTTCTCATAATCGGAATTTGTCTACATGAATAAACGTCCGATTATTGGTATATAATAATCGGTTGGTTCATGAATTTATAGTCCCTCCGATTATTGAAGGTTTTTACACAGAAGAATTGTTCATTTCTGTATGTCGTTAATCGGTAGACTATATGCGTACATGACTACCGATTTATTATAATCGGTTACGTTGTATAGTATTAAATTATCGATTGTATTACAATCGTTTACTTATTATCTAAACGTCCTTCCGATTGCTAATGCATAACTTGTTGTTGTTGTGCGTAGGCTGTTGTAGCGGTTGATGACGATTATTATTTGAGGCCTGATACTTCCCTACACTATGCAAACGATTTGGTATGGTTATGATTTATGTTTTCTTTTTCCAATAGTGTATGTTAGATGGTTATGCTTATTATTTTTGTTTTGTAATATGCCCATTTAGATATTTGGAAGTAAGAAGGAGGCCAAGGAATGGCTTATGAACAAGGCAAAAGAGAAGATGTGCGTGGTAGTTCAGAACCGTTGCGTTAAGAATATTCGGATTGAAATGGTATGTGAGCGAGGTGGGGAGAAGAAGAGTCACGAGGGAAAGAATAATAAGTATGTAAGGAAGACGGAGAGGAAGAAGTACCGAACTCATACGAAGAAGATTGGATGCCCATTTAAGATTGTCTTCTATAAGCCCGATGGTAAGGAAAGTAAAGATTGGAAAATGTCTAAAGTTGCTAATGGTTGTCACAACCACGATGATCCGGATACTCTTATTGGACATGTAATGGTTGCGAAGTTAAAAGCACATGAAATGGAGACGGTGAGGTCTATGCGTATCCAAAAGGCGAGTGCGATCTTAAGTAAAATAAAGGCGGACGACCCCGACAACTTGTCTTCTTTATCTACAATTAAGTCGGCCCTAGCTACGATCAAAAGGACGGAATGGGATGGTAGAACGGTCATGCAACAATCGCAGTGGTTAGCTGAGTTACACGACTACACGTTGAGAACGGAAGAAAAGGATGGTAAAGTGGTACGTATTTTCTTGGCACATCCCGAAATGATAAAATTGGCTCAGTGTTTTCATCAAATTGTGTTGATAGATGCCACTTACAAGACAAACAAATATAACATGCCGTTGTTGAACATTGCTTGTCACACTTCGGACAAAAACACGTTTACGATTGCATGGGGTTTAATGGATCATGAGAACAACGTGAGTTTCATTTGGATGCTGGAGACGCTGAGGTCCATTTACAATGGGGATGATTTTCCAAGGGTTATTGTAACGGATAACGATCAAGACTTAATGCATGCAATAGCGGTAGTGTTTCCTGAAGCCCGAAACTTGCAGTGTACGTGGCACATTCAATCAACCTCAGACACAATTTCCATCGCCATTTCCAAGCTAAAAAACCAAGGAAGGGTACCAAGAGGTCGAAGGAATAGGATGAGCGCATTAGTAAATTAACCGAGGAAGAACGAGAGGAAGAGAAGAGGTTATTTGATGAAAAATGGAAGGAGGATGGGATAATTTGGAGATCGTTCATGAAAGCATGGGACAAGATCGTTTGGTCAATGACCGAGGAAATTTACGAAAGGAACTTGAAGAAATTTGAGGAAGAATATTACAAGGACTACCCAAAACCCGTTGAGTATTGTAAAACACAATGGTTACCGATTAAGGAGAGGTTTGTGTATGCATGGACATATGAATATCATAACTTCAAGAACGAGGCGACAAGCATTGCGGAGGGGTCTCATGGCCGATTAAAGAAAATACTTCTAGGTAGTCAAAATGGAGTTGTGTCGATCCAAGAAGCAATCCATGAATTCACCAATCGTGATCTCATAAAGATTAAGGCTTCTATGCAATTTAGTGTACATAAATTCCCTACGGAACACGAAGAGGAAAGATTGCTTCTAAGGGGCATTGTTCATAAAGTTTCACGTTGGGCAATAAATCACATGATAGAACAATTGAAGTTGTATAAAGCTAACGATGACGAGAATACGGTTTGTGTTTGCAAGGATATGATAGGTATTGGTCTCCCATGTCGTCATAAAATGGGTAGGTACGTCGATGTGATTGACATCAATGATATTCATCCATTTTGGAAGCAATTAAATTTCACTCCAAGCACACCCGTAGTCAATGGTCCGTCGTTCATGGAGTCGGAATTGTGTGCAAGAATAGCCGAGCGTTATGCTACAACAAATGGCACCAAGAAGCAAATATTGATGCATGATTTGGAACAAGCTCTTCACCCTCGTTTAAAAGAGGTTGATGAACCTATTAAGCATAAGGGGGGCGGGTAGGCCAAACACCGAAGTGTCGAGGACCATTGAAAGAAAAGAATTAAAGGATCATTTGTCTAATAAAAGAATATTGTGTCGGCATGAGCGTTCGGAAGCCGAATTTGAAGATGAGCCGCAACCAAAGAAAAGAGGTCGTCCAAGAAAAGATCAAAATGGAAGTCCAAAAGTCTCTAAGAAGCCTTTTCAAGTAAGTCAAGTCGATGCGGTGGAACAAGTTGTGTTAGTGGAGACCCAAACTAGCTCCGTAGTTATTGATCAAATGAGCGACTCGCCACAAACACATTCAACGGAAATGGTGACTATAAGAGAGAAGTATGGTACTCTTCGTTGTCCTAGGGATTTTCATGGAAGACCAACACGACCAAGGTATACGATTATAGAAGAGTATATGAAACAACTCCCTCCACTCATTGTTCCATTTGTTTTGTCCACCGACGAGGTTGATGGGGATGGCAATTGCGGGTTTCACGTCGCCTCGGAACAAATTGGTTACTTTGGAGAGGCGGTGAACGAAGATGTCACCCAATGGCAAAATTTAAGAACTAAGATGGTGGTACAACTAATAAAGGACAAGGATTTCTATATGGAGATGATGAAGGAAGGAGATAGGCACGACAAAGAACTAGAGTTCAAAGACTTTTTTGCGCGTGTAAAGTGCCGAAAGGGATTGAAGACAATCGGATCCAAGTATTGGATGACAATGCCTAAATGTGGATATCTCTTAGCGGACGCTTTGAATTGCGTGGTACATTTCTTTGTTCCTCCTAGGTATGGACATTCTAATACGTTTACACCTACAAGGACGGTTTGTGATCAATCAGTTAAAGATAGAAGAATTGTTATGGCATTTGTGAATGAGATGCATTTTATCGGTTTAAGAGTAAAGAGGATTGCCCATTACCTCCGTTGGCTGGTTGGAGCGATTACTTCCCAACGAATCACCTGTAACGATTGGTTGAAACAATATGAGACCAACATGTTGGATTGGGATCGCGTCATGAAGGTGGATTTCAAAGGCCTCTTGGAATTGGTTCCCTCGGATGATGAAGATCAATTATTGTTATGTTTGAAAGATGTATTTTGGAAAGCCCTATTTGTACATATTTTTTTTGGGAATTTTGTGGAAAATACTGTGAAGTCTAAAGCTATAATCGGTAGTTATATTTTTAATATATCAACCGATTATACAAGATTTTGTAAACAGACTCAATCAATATTATAATCGGTTATTAACTTTTTGAACTTATCTTCCGATTAAAAGGCTGATAAAACAACTGAATTTTTTTTCCCAGAATCGGTAGATTACATATTATATAAACATCCGATTAACACCAAACTCTGACAAAAAATAAACTGTAAATTTTTCCCAGAATCGGTAGACACCATATTGAATAAACTTCCGATTGTCACCATAGTCTGACAAAAAGCTGAAAATCTTCCCAGAATCGGTAGACAACATACTGCATAAACTTCCGATTGTCACCAAATTCTGAAAAAATGGGTGAAAATCTTCCCAGAATCGGTAGACAATATAAAATAATAACTTCCGATTGTAACCAGCAGAAAAACATTTATACTGTTACGACGGACTTCAGGAATTCATAACTTCCATCATAAGTGAATTCTTCACCCTTTTCCACTAAGTACTGTCTTTTTGCGAGTGTCTCCTATATAAACAAACATAAAATAATGTCAACTTCGTTTTAGTAAGAAAGATTAAACACCCGAGCGTTATACTTACAAATTGTTGGATCGACAAGCTTAAGTGGCTAGTGTTAAACATCCTCTTTTGTATCGTTATGTAATCATTTACCCCTTTTTGGACAAGTCGGAAACGATCATGAACTTATTGGAGTGATCTTTGCTTTGGATTTCCATACTCTCGCACAAATTGTCTATATACCCTCGCCCAAAAGACTTCGGGTGTTAACCTTCCTGCTATGACATCTTCACGTCTTGTTTCACGATACCATGTTTTCACAATGACCAAATCTTCATCTGCGTCAAACGTTGCCATGCTTGTAAGTTGAGATATAGAATGAATTCACAAGAGTAGACGATGGAAAATCTATTTGTAGAATACACAATGTTATATATGTGTTGTTTGGTGCATAAATAAGAAGAGTTTACCCTCCTTATATAGATGAGAGTCCCAACGTCTCTTTTTTTTGAAAATATGGCCGTTGATGCGTTCTTTTACAAGACTGTACTGAAATTGCGTACAATTATCACACTCAATCGGTAGTAAATGTTTGAACAAAGCCTCCGATTATTTGTAATCGGTAAATATGTATTGTTATATACTTCCGATTATAGGATGTTTTGTCAACAGAGTTCCCAGTTTCATTAGAGTAGTATAATCGGAGGTTTATAAATATGTATTATCAACCGATTGTGTTTGGTTTTCGAGGCACGACTAGTTTCTTTTGAACGAACTAGCCGTTGGAGTATAATCGGTAGTTACATCAACAATTAAAACTTCCAATTTTCATAAATATTTTGAAATTCATAACAATATCACTTACACATCATCATAATTTTACATTGAACTCCCGCAATTCTATTACAAGGTATTGCGATTAGCGTCGCGGACGTGTTGGACGAGTCCTAAACGGATTAAATCTTTCCATCGCCCTAAGGATTCTAAAATGAGCTTCATAACGGAAGCTTGATCTTTTCCATCTCCGCCATTCCCCGAGAGATCGTTCTATAACCTCATCATTGGTTTCACCCCTCAATCGATATTGATTCACAAGATAAGTTAAATGGACGAATTCTTGGACGTGTCCATTTATTGAACCAACTCGGCAAAAAAGATCAGCGGAGTGACGGTTGTTTGGGTTACCGGTGTCGTCGCAGAATTTTTCGTGAATTTTCCCCAAATAACTCATACTCATTATGCCTCCTTGCCTGCGTTCTTCTCCTCGTCTCGGATATAATTGAACATAGCGCCTACATAAAGATAAATCTTCTTCAATGGTGAACTCCGTAGGATTAATGAATGGTTGGGCCATTATGTTGAAGATGATGTTGGAGAGAGTTTAAAGGCATTTGTGTTCCATAGAGAGTAAAAGGATACAATCCTTATATACAGTTTAGAGTTCCAACGTTTGTATTTTGTTAGAACAACCCGTATAATCGGTAGTCAAATGAAGTATTTTAACTTCCGATTATACAGTTGCCCCAAATTTTGTTTTTGCAGAAATGTCATTTTTTTCGAATTTGGGAACTATATTAATCGGTAGCTAATAAACTTACGATTATACAGTTGCCCCAAATTTAGTTTTTGCAGAAATTTCATTTTTTTCGAATTTGGGAACTAGAATAATCGGTAGTCAATAAGACTTCCGATTATACAGTTGCCCCAAATTTCTTTCTTGGCGAAATCACCAATTTTGGGAATTTAGGATCTACTATAATTGGTAGTCTCGTGAGGTTATTTCCCTTCCGATTGTCATAGAAGCCGGATGCGAGTTTGGCACAAAATCGATAATAATCGGTAGTATAATATAGTTACTAAGCTTCCGATTTCTGTGTAATAATCGGGAACAAAATAGCTTCCGATTGTGTAAGGGCATTAACGTATTCTCTGCGTTTTTGGACATCCCTTAACGGTGTATATGGGTTGGGAATAAAAAAGTCGCCCCTAATTCTTTCGGGGTCGCCCCTAAAAGTGCCAGGATAAAGATCGCTCACGGACGCGATGAAGATAATTTCTTTTTTTTTTATGAATAAAGAAAGCATTGTAATAATAATATATAATATCTATAATATATAAGCGACATTTGGTGTCTTGATTCTACGATGAAAGGACAAAACTGCCCCTCCATAATATTGTAAAAAGACAGCTATTAGGGTAAGTTTTCTTTTTCTTTTCACTATGAACTCCATCTCTCCTCCACCTAGAGATGAAGTGTGGAACTTGGAAGGAATTGCTATATGTCGGTCGGAGAAAAATAGGCGACTTTCTTGGCGACTCAAACCTAAATCACAATCTCACCAAATTATTCATGTATTCTCACGAATCCGACATCATTTCTTCCATATTGAATCTCCGGTTCTTCAATCTTCGCTAAACGATTAGCAAATCTAACAAATAAGTATCGATCACTTTTCTTTACGTTTATGTTTCTACTGTTTCGTTTCGTTTCGTTTCCAGGATTTCAATTCTAAGTTTCATTTCGTTTGTTTAATTCAAAGTTTCATCTGTTTTAATTTTGTTTAATTAGATTTCACTTCGCTAATTTTTTGCATGTTTTGTATGATTTAAATTTCTCTAATTTTGTTAATATTCTCGTCTTGTTTTCTGGCTTGAATGATTGGTGTGATGTGTAAATTTTATTTCCGGTATCTTAATCTATTTGATTTTATTTAAATTTCAACATGAAATTGCTGGCTTGGAATGTTCAGGGGATTGGAAACCCCCTAACAATCAAGCACCTTAAAAGTGAAATCTTCTCCCATTTTCCAGATTTCATTTTCTTGCCTGAAACTAAAACCAAATTCCAAAAAATAAAAGAGTTATTCTCAAAAAAATTGGTTACCCAAACTTTTGGATACAAAGTTCTGTATGATTAGTTGGGGGTTTATGTTTTCTTTGGAAAGATGGATTTCAAATTGATCTTATCCAAGAAGAGAGGAATTTGGTTTCCTTTTGTATGCAAACAGATGCTTTTGTAGGAAAATGGATCATAACTTGTGTTTATGGAGCAATACATAAAAATGAAAAGAGATTTCAATGGGAAGTTATTCAACAAATGACTACTGCATATCCGTTCCCATGGGTCTTAATATGAGATCTCAGTATAACATTTTCAAATTCTTAAAAACAAGGTGGCTAGATACTTTTAATAGTAAACACTCTTATGTGACTCAAGTGATTAGATCTTTAGGCCTTACTGAGGCTTCATGGGAGGGAGACCCTTTTACTTGGTCTAATCATAGGAAGGGAGATCATCTAATTAGGGTTCGATTAGATAGAGCTTTATCAAATTCATATTGGCACAATTATTTTCCTTTTGCTCAACTGTCTAATTTATTACATGTTGGATCTAATCATGCACCTTTGATGTTGGTTACTAACCAAGATAATCGTAAAATTTAGAACAAATAACCATGATTGGATATAACATAGTATGCGTACATTTACATGTTGTACGCTAAATGTTGCAAGTTATTCCAAGTCCGGGAACCATGGTATGCATACTCGTATGCGTACTGGTTGGTTTAGTAGAAGTCCGGGAACTAAGTACGCATACCGGTGCGCGTACTGACGTGAGGTTCAAGTTCCGGTACTTTACTGAGTTTGGTGGTATGCGTACGGTTCGCGTACTGGCGAACTCAAACTTAGTCCGACCACTTAGGTTTGCGTACCCGTTTGCATACTTGAGTGGGTTATGTTTTGAAATCAGTTTGTTCATGAACTAATACATTTATATAATAAGGAATGCAATCTTTTGCATACCATGGCAATAATGTTCATGAATTGATTCGAGTGAATCAAAATCGATTTTGCTTCAATTGTGTCTTATATATTTCTATGAGAATATAAACAATTGAACAACTCTAGAACTAGTTTCATTTGAGTCATTTGAACTAGGTATGGTTAAGATGAATAAGGTTGTGGCTAACTTCGATTAAATATTGTTGAGCCAAAAAAAGCTGTACACGTTTAGGTACGGTTATTCATATCTAAATGAAGTCACTTTTCATTTGTATGTAACAAGCTAAGTTCGATCTAACGGTTGAAAGATATTAGCTTGAGTCTAATCAGGTTTTCATCTAACTGTGAATATTGAATGCTTTGTTACCAAGGTAAAATTGATTGCAAACCCTGATTTGAAGACTATATAAGGGAGAACTCTAACAACTGGGAAACCTAATCTCCACACCTCTTGTGAGATACTAGTTGCGACTAGAGTCGATTCTCCTCTAACCTTAGGTTTTTATAAAACCCTGTAGGTTAACGACTTGAAGACTTCATTGGGATTGTGAAGCCAGACGCAATTATTTTCTTTGTAGTGTGTGTTCAGATCTTGTTGTTTTCTATCGTTATTGAGTATTAATTCTCTAAGATTTGCTCGAGATTTAATGTCCGATAGGCAAGATAAAAAGTAGTCACAAACATCTTCGTCTCATCGTTTGTGATTCCACAGTATATTGTTTCGCTACCATACGATTAAGGTTATTATGAGGTGACTGATATATCTAGGCTGTTCTTCGGGAATATAAGTATGGTATATCAGTTGGTTCCTGTTCACCTTGATTTATCAAAAGACGGAGAAAAACTCAAAGGTCTATCTGTGGGAGATAGATTTATCTATTCAATAGACTTTTCCGTGTGAGACAGATTGGTTTATCAAGTCTTCGACTTTGGGACGTAGCAACTCTTAGTTATGGGTGAGATCATATAAGGGAATCAAGTTCTTAGAGTTCTGCTGGGATTCAGAGACGTTAGGAGCGCAACTGTACCTTGATCAGTGTGAGATTGGTTAGGGCTCAACTACATTCCTGTCCGAATTTAACTTGGAGTAGGCTAGTGTCTGTCGTGGCTTAATACAGTGTGGTGTTCAAATCTGGACTAGGTCACGGAGTTTTTCTGCATTTATGATTTCCTCGTTAACAAAACTTCTGGTGTCTGTGTTATTTCTTTGCTGCATTATATTTTTTATATTATTGAAATATCACAGGTTGTGCGTAAGGTCAATCAATTGTGAATCCAACCTTTGGTTGTCGATTGAATTGATTGACACTTGGATATTGGTTTTTGATACCGTCCAAGTTATTTCTTATATTCAATCGGGCTCACAAATTCCTATTTATTTGAGTGCAGATTGAATTAAGAAATTGAGATATAACTCTTTGATATACTTTTCTTAAGATTAATTCTGACTTTCTAGTTGATTCTCTTGAAAGTATATTGGAGTTAGTCCATACAGATTGCTAAGAGAAATATTGGGTGTGGTTGTTGACCCCCGCTTTTTTAATTGGTATCAGAGCAGGCAAACACGTTTAAGACCTCATAAGTATGTGTTTGTGGCAATCTGATTTGTGTGGATAGTTTTGTCTCAAACTCGCGCACATAAAAATGAGTTCCAACATTTTTGATTATGCTAAATATCTTGGGTTTACCTTCAAGGATAACTCTTTTGTTGATTCTTCCGAATCCCGAGGTAAGAATGTGTTAATATCAGATTCGATAACATTCCCCTGATATGACATTTAACACTATGTCTAAAGATGAAATGGAACTCACAAGAACTCAAAAAAAATCTGCTGAGATTTCCGATTTTCAAGGAGCTAAGATAAAGGCTCTTGAAGAAAAACATGATCAGCTCATTAATGAGCTTGAGAAGTCTCTTGGTCAAGAACGAGAACTCTATAGCATAATTGAGTCATTCTCTAAGAATATCGAAAAAATTGTTTAAGAAACTACTCTACAGCATGAAAAGATTAGTTCTCTTGAGGATATTATTAAAGAAGATTCAATCAGAGAAAATCTTTGACCGAGACTCATTCATCCGATCTCAATAGCTTTCGTGTTGAAAAAGAGAAATTGATTGCTTCCCTTCTTCTAGCCCAGGAATAGTGCAAATCCTTGAAAAAGGAAAACTCTGTTTTAATGAGAAACTCTTCTGTACTAATCTCTAATTCTCTGACAGAATTACAGTACATGAAGAAAAGTTCTCCAAAGGAAGTTCCTGCTAAGAAATGTTTACATAACTTGTAGTCTTCTAATAGGGCTATGAACTTAAAATAGGTTCCTTCCAATGTTTCTCTTTCACGAACCTGTTCTTTCTGTGGGAAAAAGAATCATCATGTTCAACATTGTTTTGTTAGAAAGAAACAGATTTTTAATCTTCAAAATCTACTTCTTTTTACAGTCGACGGAGTGAATTGTCTGACGACATCTACAATGGATTTCATTCCCACAGAAAACCAAAACTCTCATAAAAGGGACTTCAATGGTCACTCATCTCTAAATCTCTACAAGGATCGTGGTTCTCCTTATGATGCAAATTCTTACACCATAGAAATACACATTCCCAGTGTTTATGAGAATAAGTCTGGTAGATCTAAGTATAGAAGGTAGAGACCTCTCTCTTCTAATCCCCTGGAACCGATTTCTAGAGGTCCTAGACTTAATCCTCAGATAAATCCCTCTGAAGGATTTTCTTAAAAGTTTATGTCGAATTATTCTGGAATAAGAAATAGCCGCAGGAAGGTAAGAAATACTAGATTCAAACTCTCAGATGGTATTCAGAGCTCATCTCTCAATACTTATGGTGGGATTACATATCACTTTGCTACCTAGTTCTAGGTAACTTAATCCTTGTATCTAACTTGAGAGTTGCAAGGATGATATTTGTGAGATGCTCAAGTCTACTGTTGGTTACCATTTGTCTTGAAAAAGATGACTGAAAGGAAAGAGTATAACTCCTGGATTGGAGAATCTGTCAAGGATTTAATTCTTTTTCAGAATGACTCTAGGGTCGAATTTGTAAATCTTCAAATGCAAATAAATCAGCTTGTTGATGGTCAGACCAAAATCCTTGATAATCAAAAGATCTTGATTAGGAATCAGAAGAAACTCATCATGGACCGTGTCAAAGCTAGGCATATTTCCCGCATTGTTTATCGGAAAGTTAATGTTCTAATTCATGAACATGGAGACTCTATGGTCAAAAGAATCAAGGATATTAGTGATACCTTTTATGATGGACCCTTTCAAAGGTATGATGTTATCAAAGAAACTTGATTTTTTGTTTTGTCAAAGGAAACTTCTTATGAGAATTTATTCTTGTGTTTTAAAAAGGATAACTAGGGTTTGGAATAGCCATTATTGTGAGTTCACATAGATATTGCCAACGATTTTCATCTTACAATGTTTTTAGATTTATTTATTAAAATTCTAAAGTCTATTTGGAAGATGATTATGCAGTATTAATCTTTATGGTTTTATATATTGCAACTTGTTATGGGATATATGTGTTTGTGTCCGTGAACTATGATTGTCCCATATATGCTCAAAAGTTAAGTCTATCATATGTCTTTATGCAAATATTAATAAAATATAGAATGAACTTTTGTTAATTATGTCAGTATGCAAATATTGATGGAAGATATGATGAACTTTTGTTTACAAAGATTAAGTCTATTACATGTCTCTATGCAAATATTGATGAAAAATAGAATGAATTTTTTAATATTCCGCAATATTGGTCTTTCTCTGATCCACATCTTTGTGAAAGTACTATGTGGCTCCGTAAGTTCTCTTATATTGAGCATTTTCGATTCAATTAATCATGGGTTCTCTTGTGGTTAGTTTAATTGAGTATTTTGGATACAAATTCATGTTTCATGTGATTTGTTAATGTCCAAAGAAATCCTTCTTTTCTTGTAAAAATAAGGTCGCTCTTGTTGTTCTTTCGAGAATGACATTTTATGGGGGAGAATTCTTAATTGAAGTTGTGCTTAATTGTCAAATCTTTGTGGGGAGTGGGGCTGTGGAATATTGTAGGAGTTTTCTTGTATATTTATTAACTCCTTGATGAATGCATTTATTTTCGACTATATGATTGCATCTAAACAAAGTTGATATGTTTTTTTTTAGTCATGAAGTATCTCTATGAGAATTTCATTATGATCCCACTAGTCTTCGTACCTTTGCCAATTTATATTGACAAAAAGGGGGAGAATTAATGTGTAGTTCACACTACAAATATATATGGTTTACGGATCATTATGTAAGGGGGAGTGGTTTTCATGTAAGATGAATTACTGACTAAGGGGGAGTGATATATATCACCATAATATTGTTGTCAAAGTTGTGATACAATTGGACTTTCATGCTGTGTAATGATTCTATGACATTGTATAACTATGATTGAGAGCTACTGTTTTATCATTGTTGTAGCTACGGATCTTCAACAACTATGATGCTGAGTTGAACCTATTCAGAATCACTTGAGTACTTGGAAGTGACAAAGATTTCGAGTAATGTTGAAGAACCAAGGAAATCAAGCATTTGGATTGAGAGCTACAAAGTTTATTTATTTTGTATTACATATGTATTGATAGTTTTGTCACTAAAATTGACAATGGGGGAGATTGTTAGAGCATTGCTTGGTCGAACTCGCAAGCGTTGCTATCTCAAGATTGTTTTCAAGTTTAGTTGTCAAAACTATAAGTCTTGATTTCTAGTCTACTTATAGCTAATTCTCGGATTAGGATAGAAAGTGTAGTTGAGAATTAAACTTCACGGCGTTCATCGATTGGAGACGAAGAACTACTAAGGGAAGCTTGTGGAACTTCATCAACAAAAGCTATGTGGAGACTTGAACTCATCTATCACTCAAAAGTCTATCTACTCTATCTCCTATTTGAGTCAAAAGTCATATAGCTATATTGTCACGACTGCAAAAATTCGAGATTCTATTGAGCCAGATTTGACCCAATGGATCAAGTCCAACCCAACTAGCAAGACCGGATTCTTGAGTCATGACTATGGAACAGGCTAAATTTATTTTTTTTTGAAAGAATAATAATAAAAGAAAATAAAAGTACAAAATTAATAAAGACTACATAATCTAATTTCTTTCCAAATTGAAGTCCAATAAAAAGGTTTCCAAATAATAATTATTAAAGATGTTCCAAAAGTCATAGAATAAAATAATTGTTTGAAAACTAAACAATGTCTCTTGATAAAATAATTAAAAAGGAAACCAGAAATGATAAAATGATAACCAACAAAAATACTCAATATCCCTGTGATATCATATAGTAGTGTCTTACGAGAATACTAACATCTGAGTACTATGCCGTAAGCTTCCAAGTCCGCTTACTGTGCTAACTGCTCCTCAAACTCTGTGGGGAGAGGAAAAGGAATTTGGGGTGAGCAACCACAACTCAGTAGGAATCTCAAAAAATAATATAGTGCACCGAAAATTAAACCATGCAGCGGATAACAATAATAAAACCCATGCAAGTCAAAATCTTCTGAAATTACTTACACCTTTTACTCACATAAGCCAACCTATAATTGTAGGTCCTAATCTAGTGTCAGAGTTATTCCGGTAACAAACCATACTGTTCCCCGAACAGTCTTCCCAGGGTAGCCACCAGTGGTGGGATGCCATAAAGGCCTGACATTTCAGCAGCAGCAGAGTATCCAAAATTTATTTCTCACTTGTACGCTCAATTACATACAAAAACTCAAAACACGTCCGACAAAATTAATCAATGCATATATATATATATATATAGTATTTATAACAAAATGCATTACACTCCAAAAATAGAAATCATCTGTATGCACAAAACAGCTACGCGTCAAACTGCATTTACCTAGTACTAACTTTGAAGACTCCCATCAATATGAAAATAGCTATGTGTCGAAAGACTGACTCAGATAGAAATGATTTAAAATCATTTGGTAACATCAGCCCATAGAAATGAAAAGAAATTAGAAAGAAATGACGACCACTGATTAATAGAGGGAGGGAAAATAAATACAGTTCCCATTTGATATCCATTTAAAAAGGGACCAGTAGTAGTTCATTATATATAAGAAGGTGTAGCCAAAAAGGGAGTTGCTGCAAACAATTTTTACATTTGATAATAAAAACATAAAAGAAAACTGAGTAGGTCAACTAAATTAAAGGAATGTTTATAATCCAAAGAAGTACTTGGGATCAGTAAGTCACATGGGGCACAAACAAAATCACTCGGTAAACCATTATTTAATTATCTTTTCCTTTTTTATTGTTGAGCTGTTTATAAATGTAACTTTACTTTTTGTTTGAAATATCAGAGGAGTCAAATCAGTTGGGTCAAAATGAGTGGGGGTTATGGTGTTGAAGATAAAATCCAGGGGACAAATACAAGGGAAAGAGACTAATGATTAAAAACTAGTTTTACAATTAAATAGTAGTATGTACAGTACTCCCTCCGTCCCTATTATATAGGCGGAATATTGGATTTTCCTAGTCCCACTAGATAGGCGGAATTCTAATTCCAAGATGCTTTTTGACAAACATACCCTTATTTATGTTGTATGGGAAATTGTATTGGGAATAAGACAAGGGGTATAGACAAGAAAAAACATGAAAATTTGTAAAAACCATGCATTTTCTTATTCTAAGAGATTTCATCTTCTCCACCTATATATTAGGGACGGAGGGAGTATAAATCAAGGAAGTAGTTGTAAGTTTGAAAACTGTGGGACCTATATGTCACATGGGATTACTCTTGTTTCAAAATCAGAGAAGGGTTAAATCGTTAAGGATATTTTTTTTAATAAAAAAACATGTATATTCAAATAAAGAAAGTACAGATTTGGATGTTTTGAAGTTACCAGAGAACAGACTACACAAAGAACCTAATCCACGACACATTACACAGACTAAACTGGCATGAATGCATACGATAAAGCATGAAAATAGTTTAATTTTTACTTATTATGAGAAACCCCTACCTGATACGCAATCCAAGAGATGAAAAACAGAAATCCAATCAATCCCAAGCAAGTACGTGCTCCAAATAACCAAATCCTTTTGTTTTCTTTTGTGGTAAAGTAGCAGAGATGGAAAAAGTGGAAAAACAGTGACTGCGGCTAGTTTCTTTTTTTTTTTTTGTCTAGGTTTCTAAGAAAATGACATTTCAATATATAGCATCACCAACCCTAAAAGTAAATGCAAAAAGTGAAAGAAAGACTTATTCTCTTTCCCACACGTATTACCAAACATAAAAACCATGTACTCTACTAGGTAGTGACCCCGTCATTCCATGTGATAACTATTTTGCTAGCCACACCTTAATTGAGCTATTGACACCCCAAATAATCACAAAAATTATAATAGTGAGCTAGGATTTGTACATCCACATATATACAAATCACTATGTCAACTATTATGAGTTTAAACGGGCTTTAAGCCCGGGTTCAAAAATGCCAGGTATTATACTATTAACCTCTAAAAAAAAGAATTTCTCCGGAAATTCGAAGCGTAGCTAAGTTTAGGAATTACCTCTCAATAATTCCGGATATTTGTCTCGTATCTCAGACTCCAGCTCCCAAGTTGCCTCTTCAGAACCATGATGTTGCCAGAGTACCTTCACAGTTTTGATGGTTTTCCTCCGAAGGATTTGTTCCTTTGAATCGATTACGCGCAACGGTTTTTCTTCATAAGAAACATTGTCGTTCAGTTGCAAGTCTCTCCATTCGATGACGTGGGACGGATCATCATTGTATTTACGAAGCATGGATACATGAAACACATTGTGTATGTATGCAAATTGTGTTGGTAGAGCTAGTCGATATGCTACTTCTCCAATTCGTTGAAGAATTTCAAATGGCCCAATATAGCGTGGCGCCAATTTACTTTTCTTCCCAAACCGTTTAATGCCTGGTCTATGACTAACTCTTAGAAACACATTATCCCCAACCTGGAACTCCAATGGTCTTCTTCTTACATTTGCATAACTCTTTTGACGACTTTGTACCGTTCTCAGACGGTCTTGGATGATCCGTATCTTCTTTGTCGTCTCTTGAACCATCTGGGGCCCTATGACACTTCTTTCACTAACCTCAGCCCAACATAACGGTGTTCGACACGGTCTTCCGTACAACGCCTCATAAGGTGCCATACCGATACTGGACTGATAACTGTTGTTGTATGCGAACTCAACAAGGGGTAAATGGTCGCTCAAATTACCTTTGAAGTCGATCGCACACGCTCTTAACATATCCTCCAAAATATGAATCATTCGTTCGGACTGACCATCAGTCTGTGGGTGGTAAGCAGTACTCATATCCATTCCTGTTCCCATCGATTGTTGGAAACTCCCCCAAAATTAGATGTAAAAAGAGGATCTCAGTCGGAAACGATCGATAGTGGAACTCCATGCAACCTAACTATCTCCTTGATGTACAAGTTACATAAAATAGGAACAATATCTGTCTGCTTCACCGGAAGAAAATGAGCCGATTTGGTGAGACGGTCTATGATCACCCATATGCCATCCTTCCCATGTTGGGTCTTAGGTAATCCTCTAACGAAATCCATAGCAATGAAATCCCATTTCCACTCAGTTATTGATAAAGGCTGAAGAAATCCCGCTGGTCGCTGGTGTTCAGCCTTTACTTGCTGACAAGTAAGACACCTGGAGACGAACAATGCAACATCCCTTTTCAAACCTTTCCACCAGAACTGGCGCTTCAAGTCTTGATACATCTTTGTGCTTCCCGAATGAACTGTCAATACGTACTTATGAGCCATAGTCAAAATTTCCTTTCGCAATTCCTCAACATCTGGTACACATAATCGTCCTTTATAGCGAATAGCCCAGTTGACTCCCAGTGTCCATCATTCTTGTTGATCCGTAGTACCCATCTTTCCTTTGACTTCTTGGAAACCTTCGTCTAACGTCTGCGCCTGAATGACCTTTTTCACAATCTCAGGTACTGCCACAACATGCGCCAAGTATGCCCTCTCATTGTTCCACTCAACAACAAAATCATATTTTTCCACAACCTTGACCATTCTCAATAAAGCTATGGATCCAGATTCTTTTCTACTGAGTGCATCCGCTACAACATTCACCTTCCCAAGATGGTACTCTAATTAAACTCATAATCCGTAAGAAGCTCGAGCCATCTTCTCTGTCTCAGGTTCAAATCCTTTTGAGTGAAGATGTACTTTAGACTTTTGTGGTCTGAAAATACCATAAAGTTTTCTCCGGAGATAGCGCCTCCAAAGTTTTAGTACAAACACTACAGCTGCTAATTCCAGATCATAGGTTGGGTAGTTCTTTTCATGATTCTTTAACTGTCGAGAAGCATAAGCTACGACCTTCCCCTTCTGCATAAGAACTCCACCCAAACCACTCCTTGAAGCATCACAATAAACATCATAACCTAATCCTGGTTCCGGGGTAACCAAGATGGGTGTCGTAGTCAATCGTCGCTTCAGCTCCTCAAATGGTTTATCACACTCAATAGTCCACTCAAACTTCACCCCCTTTTTAGTCAAACGAGTAAGAGGAACTGCTATCTTCGAGAAATTCTCAACAAATATTCGATAATAGCCTCACCAAACCTAAGAAGTCATGGGATCTCAAAAACACTCTTTGGGGGTTCCCATTTTGTTATGGCCGATATCTTTTCGGATCAACAGATATACCATCCTTAGAAATAACATGTGCGAGAAATAAGACTTTCGTCATCCATAATTCAAACTTGCTCCTCTTTGCATATAACTTGTGCTCTCTTAGAGTTTGTAAAACCATCTGTAAATGTTCCTCATGGTCTTCCTTAGTCTTGGAATAAATGAGAATGTCATCAATAAACACTACTACGAACTTGTTCACAAAAGGCCGGAGAACTCTGTTCATCAGGTCCATAAACACTGCAGGTGCGTTTGTTAACCCAAACGGCATCACGAGAAATTCATAATGACCGTAATAAGTTCCAAATGCGGTTTTACGAATGTCCTCCTCTCTGACTCGCAACTGATGGTACCCAGATCGAAGATCAATCTTTGCTAAATAACACGCTCCCTTCAATTGGTCAAAAAGGTCATCAATTCTCGGCAAGGGGTACTTATTCTTGATTGTAATTTGGTTCAGTCGTCGATAGTCAATACACATCCTCATTGATCCATCCTTTTTGAGCAAAAAAAGAACAGGAGATCTCCATGGTGAGGTACTTGTTCGAATAAATACCAGTTCTTCCAACTCATCAAGTTGTTTCCATAACTCCTTCATCTCTTTAGGTGCCATACGATATGGGTGCATCGATATTGGCATGCTTCCCGGTTGCACTTCGATCTCAAAATCAATCTCTCTCTTTGGTGGTAATCCAGGTGATAGGTGTAGAATACACCGTATTTAGTATCTAGTATTTATGCTTTCTTTGCGGGTTTTCTTGTAAATTATGTATCTTATGTGTGCTTTTGAGTTTATTAGGTGCAATGGAGTCATTTGGAGCAAAAAGACCAATTGGAACTCGTTCAAGTACAAGATTTCTACTTTTCATTGTGTAGAGGACGAGAAGACGAAGGCAATGGCGAAAGAACGGAGTCATTCTGAGTTCGTATGAAGAAGTTATGAGCAAAACAAGAATTTGGAGGACTAAGGACAAAATTGTCATTTCATCAAGGGCGAAGACTATTTGGAGTCCAGAGGTGGTTAAGGGCTCTCATTCAGGGTACCCTTATCACTCAAAGTGGGTGTTACTAACACCCCGGTAGCCCTTATCCGAGGATGGTTATCTTTGCCGATAACACCCAATTGGGCCTGGCCCTATCCATGGCCCAGATCCGGATCCGCACCCACTTCACAACCCTACCCTAAATCGAGAATACCTTACTCTCTCATTCATTTCAACCATTTTCACCGAAATTGAATTCGTGAGAAAAGAAAGGAGAGATCGAGATGGATTGAAGCAAGATTTAGTGCATGTTCGTTGAAAGCTTAAGCTCGATTCGAGTTTGTCAGCCGCAATTAGGAGCTAGGGTTTCGACAGAGATTGGAGCTGCCATTGATTCCAGGATAAAAAGGGTTGTTGCTCGAGATGAAGTGAGGAGAATAAGGATTGATTTGAAGGTTGGGTTGGCTGTGATAGAGAAATTAAGGGTTGTTGTCGAATCTGGTGGTGAAATTGAAGTCACAGAGAGGATTTACTGGTTGAGAGGAACTCATCTGAGAAGAATGGGTATTATTTCTGTGTTGGTGGTTACAGGAAGAGCAGTACAAGGAGCTGGTGATGGTTCTGAGGGAGCTTGGACTGAAGTGAGATAGCTGATGATGGAATTGGCAGAATAGATAGCAAAGGCAGGACTGTTGTTGAATGGGTCTTTTGCAGAGTGAATGAATAAGCCAGCCAGAAGTGATGGCCTGAGTGCTGGTAAAGTTTTTGTCAGTGTTGTTGACAGGGTGTTGATGAAATTGGTGGAAGAATATTGCAGCTGATGGACAGAGCTGGAATTGCAGGTTGCGTGATTGCCACTGGGTTGAGTAGTGTGACTCTGAATGGTGTTATGTGTTACCGGGTTTGAAATAGAAGTAAAGGAGCTGCAAGGCACTTGTGTTGGGGGGCTGTCACTATAGCCGGTATTGCAGTGGTTTGTGCCTCGGTCTTTGAGTAAATGTGTTTTGCACGCCGATTGTGGAGTTATGCCAGAGAGATTGTCTTTATTGGTGAGATGTTGTTGATGGGTGTTTAAGGAATGGTTTGAGCTGGAGGAAGTAATAGTGATGCTGCCAGGGTTGGATGAGGTTTGTGAACCTGTATGAAGGCAGAGAAACTGTGAAGCTGCTGTGACTGAGTTATAGCATCAGTTGCAGGTGAAGCATTGGCTGAGGAGGAAGTGATATTGCTGCCCATGAATATTGCAGCTGGAAGAACATCAGAAATTTGAATATGATATCTTTGAAGTGAAGGGAATGTGATTGGAAGTGGCAATGAAATTCAAATAGGTTGTGCTGGGAGATGGGTTTAATGTTGGATTGAAGTTGCTTATGAATGAGGAAATGGCAGCGGGTTTGGAGCCACAGATGTGAAGTATGGAGTCGCTTGAAGTTGAGAAGTTGTGCAGGCATGAAGCACAATGATAGTGCAGTAATGCAGCTTGGAGATTGGAAGTTATGCACTGAAATGGCTTGGCCAGAACAGACCCTGACTCACCCAGAGAATGTCTGACTGCCTGACTCAACCCTGACAGACCCTGACTCAATGATCTAACTCGGTTTGACTCAGTGATCTGGACTGAGTTGACCGGGTTGACCCGACCGACCCGACCCGTTGACCGGTGACCGGTTTGACTTTGCCGGTCACCTGAGACATTTTCCGGCGACGATTCCGGCGGGATTCCGGCCATAATCCCAGTTTCCGGCGAGCGTTTTTGGGACAGAATTTCTACACGGGTTTTCTCTCTCATGGTGGGCCGGGTGAATTTCCAACTAATGGACTTGAAGACAAAACCTAATTTTGGAAGGAGTATCCTTTATGGAAATTGAGGAATATATAAAAGAGAGGACTTCTCTTTTTGAGGGATCTTAACGTTATTATTATCTCTTCTATTTTTATTCTAGGGTTTACACCATGAAGTCTTTTCTCTTTCTTCTTGTTATGAACTCCATGAATATGAACTAAGTTTTTATTATTGGTTAAAGACGTAGTTGGATTTTGCAACCAAGTTATGATTTTTATGAATTAGTTTTCTCTCAATATTATCGTTCACTTTCTACGGGTTATAATAATTGCATGATTGATGGATTGCAATATGATTGAATGTTTGTTTAGTTAAGTCTAGAATTGATTGAACTCACATCCATATCTATAGCTATTTTAGGGTTTTCATCGAGCGATAACCTTGAATACGAGTAGCATGATATGATTCTAGGTTGTAGTGATACATCCTTATAATCATATGTAGAAATTGACCTTTGTTCGAATTGTTTGCGCAATGTATTTCAATTGCATTGATTAGCCTATTTCTCAAAACTTAATGCTCCTAGGAATTGAACTTGATTAGCGCAAGGCGTTAGGTTATTCTTTAGGTAGATTTCACATGCGCAGCCCTAAATGTGTGTGTTGATAACTTTGGAAATTTATGGAGTATTCTTGCAATAAGGTATTCTATGGCTTTTGATGATAACGAGATTAAATACGAATTCTATTCATATATTCATAAACTTGTTTACAATTGAAGATGAAACCTTTATCCAATATTTTCCCATCCTTGATTTGTTTACTTTATTTGCTTTTTGTTTATTTTTACTTACACAATCAGAAATTCTTCCGGTGTTTTATATAGGAAACCATAACAATTTGACAACCTAGACCTCTCTCGGGGATCGATCCTTTCTTGCCCTTGCTATATTTATATTTTGAGTAGTAAGAAAGTGTAATTATATTTGTGTCGCTTTACTTACTACGGCCAAATTTTGGCGCTATTCGGGGAGGCAGCGGTTGTCAATTGTTCTTGGTTTCTTATTTTTGTATTTAGTTTTTGTTTTATTTTTTCTTATTTGGTTCTTATTTTAGTTTTGAGAATCTTATTTCAGGTGCTTATTTCTATGGAAGGAGCATATTGGAGCAATCAATACGGCTTTCAACCTCAACAATATAACAATTATCACCCTTATGGGGAGTATAATCAAAACCAATCATTTGGCTATGATCAATACTCCACGTACCCTATGAGTTATTCTCATACATATCAACCTTCTTATGGTGGTTATGTAAGTGAGCAACCACAAGGAGGGGAGAATAGTTGTTTTCCTTATAATTTTTCCTCTAGTTTGGTAGATGAAATGCAACAATTTATGGACAAGATGGAGTCAATTTGTGGACAACCAAGCGTGGAACCAATTTCATCGACCGAATGTGCTCATGGTATGTTTGGCCCAATTTCTGATCGTAGTTATGATCATCCACCCATTCAAAGGGAATATAATTGGCCTAATAATACTGAGGTAAGTAATTCTACTTTGTCTATGTCGAATGAGTTTTACCAACAAATGGAACACTATATTCAGAATTTGGATGGAACACTCCAAGAGCTTCAAAAAGGTGTTTCCACTTTAAGACAAGGCATTGATGAGTACAAGGAGGAAATGAATAATTATGTTGAAAAAGGCGAACCTTTGGGGACTTTTGTTGATATTTGTGTAGTTAACTCAACTCTTGATCGTAATAATGATCATTCACCTATTCAAAAGGATGAGTTCGAGATTAGCAACACTAAATTCAGCGAGGACCAATGTTATGATGACTATGATAGTGATGATGATTATTATGAAAATACATCGTTTGAACCAACTCATGGTGCCATCCCCGAGGACCACACAATGGAGTCTTTTTGGGATCAAGATGAAGACGAAGAGGAATATATCGACACTTGTGTAGATTACTCAAGCATTGATCTTAATAATGATCAAGAGCCTATTCAAAGGGTGGAGCTTGAGGATGATGCATTTTCGAGTGTTCTAAAAAGTTTCTTATGATAAAATTTGGATCCGCAAAAGAGTATGTGCCTTACAACAAAAAGGAGGAATATGTTGAGAATGAAACCGTTATGACCAATATTGTGGAAGACCCAATTGAGCTTGCAAATGATTGTAATGATGATGTTTATGTCGAGACTTTGGTTAAGGCAAAGACGGACGAAGAATGGTTGCAAGGTTTGATAGAGGACCATGATATAAAAGAGGTGAATAATTCACTTGAGTTTTTTAAGGATGAAGAGGATTCCATGATACAAGAGATCGTGCAAGGTTTATCTAACCCTTTGCCTATTATTTCTTCTCCTTTACCTCTTATTGGTTTGAATGTATGTGCTTCGAGAATGTTGTTGACTGACGGTGTTTCTCGTTTTCCGCCATTAGAGAAACTTGATTCTCATACTATGCAGGTTATGGAACAAGAATCCGTGGAAGTACCCGACTTCTATATTCTTTATACACTTCCAAGTGTGGACAAGAATAAGTGTGGGGAAGCTTTTATCGGTTCATAGCTTCACTTTTGCTTTATGTTACTAATATTTGTGTGAAGCTAGTGTTTGCAAAACAGGTTCTATGGACGGATCCCCAACTTTTCCGATTATTGGTGTATGGGGAATGAATCTTACAAGAAGCTAGGTCGGGCCGTCGACTTTAAAACAAGCGCTTAGTGGGAGGCAACCCACCGGTTTTGTATCTCTTATCCTTTTGCATTTTATTTTTGTTTCGTTTATTTATTTTTTACTGTTTTCATATCATATTTGCATCCCTATGTTTAATTTCATTGAGTCCGTAATCTATCTTAGAAGAGAATTAGGACGAATACCTTTTCGTCAGAAAATTTCAGATTGCGCGTAGTTCAGTCCAGAGACCATAACTGTCAGACCGTTTATCGAAACACTGTGAAATTTTGACACTGTGTAGAAAACACGTAGGTGAACAACTTTTGTGAAATGGAGTTTTTCCAAATTCCTTACCAATTTGCACAGTTTTTGCGTTTTATCTGCTGTTGCGTCAGAATTCAGAAATTTCGGTTTTACACATTGAGGACAATGTGAAGTTTAAGTGTGGGGGAGCATTATATGTTTGTATAGTTTGTTTTTGACACCATTAGTGGATGGAACCATTTTGAATGCAGGAGTTGAGAACCAATTAACTAAAAGGGACGAATATAGCTCAGAAATCACAAATTAACATGATAGTTGTTACCATATCTCGGAATATCACCATATCACATTCTATTTTTATTTTTCCATATTTATCTATTGTTCTCTAAGTGCTTTGGTGGGTCACTAAACATCGACGTGTTATTACTGCTAGGATGAAATAGAGTGGTTGAGTTACAAGAAAAAAAATTGAAAAAAAAAAGAAGAAAAAAAAATGAAAAATTGAAAAAAAAAAAAAAAAAAAAAAAGGACCGACCAATTAGACCAAAACGGAATAAAAAGACACTTGGGAATAGCAGTATGTGTGAAACGTAGTCCCCGTCTCCGTCGCCTAAACAAGCGTGGAATGCGGGATCCAAGGCAACTATCATGTACTTGCCGACAAGAAGCATGCGCTTGGATCCAAAAGATCTAATCATGTCGTCTAAAAAAGAGAAATTGGATCCAGTTTGATCCAATCATATAAAAAAAAAAATTATTATTGTGTTGAATAAAGTCACTCTTGGTTCCCTTGTATATGCCAATTGATTTGATGTAGCATTCAAAGACTAAGTAGCTCAATCCAATAGGATTAGGTTCATCTTAGCAAAGACCTTCGTACAGATATGGGAAACATCGAACACTTGAGAATATTCGCCAACATCTACATCTTTATCCATCTTCTTAATCTTTTCATTGTGATTGTGGTTTGTTAGTTTCCGAGTATTGTGGCTTGTTCGACTATCTAATTAGAGTTTATTTACTAATAATTGAATTGAATTTGCAAGGTACCTCCTCCCCTCGTAGTCATTTTGGATTCATTCATTGATTTGTCACGAATAGACGAAGTTTGAAATATAGGTTTTGTAGGTATATCTCTAGTAAACCTTCACGAGACTATAACTCGTCCACTAGGGACACCTAGGGGTTTAAAGGCTTGTTATTTATGCTAAAAGTGACCGTAGCCTCGACGACACGGAGTTGTTGTATTTTATTTTTTATTTTTGTTTTGTTTGATTTGCTCGAGGACTAGCAAAGTCTAAGTGTGGGGGAATTTGATAGGTGTAGAATACACCGTATTTAGTATCTAGTATTTATGCTTTCTTTGCGGGTTTTCTTGTAAATTATGTATCTTATGTGTGCTTTTGAGTTTATTAGGTGCAATGGAGTCATTTGGAGCAAAAAGACCAATTGGAACTCGTTCAAGTACAAGATTTCTACTTTTCATTGTGTAGAGGACGAGAAGACGAAGGCAATGGCGAAAGAACGGAGTCATTCTGAGTTCGTATGAAGAAGTTATGAGCAAAACAAGAATTTGGAGGACTAAGGACAAAATTGTCATTTCATCAAGGGCGAAGACTATTTGGAGTCCGAGAGGTGGTTAAGGGGCTCTCATTCAAAAATACCCCCTTATCACTCAAAGAAAGGTGTTACTAACACCACGGTAGCCCTTATCCGCAGGATGGTTATGGCTTGGATAACACCCAATTGGGCCGGTCTATCCATGGCCCGTGATCCGGATCCAGACCCACTTCACAACCCTACCCTAAATCGAGAATACCTTACTCTCTCATTCATTTCAGTCATTTTCACCTGAAATTGAATTCAGAGAAAAGAAAGGAGAGATCGAGATGGATTCAGAAGCAAGATTTAGCTGCTGTTCATTGAAGCTTAAGCTCGATTCGAGTTTGCTGTCGCAATTAGGAGCTAGGGTTTCGACAGAGATTGGAGCTGCCATTGATTCCAGGATAAAGAGGGTTGTTGCTCGAGATGAAGTGAGGAGAATAAGGATTGATTTGAAGGTTGGGTTGGCTGTGATAGAGAAATTAAGGGTTGTTGTCGAATCTGGTGGTGAAATTGAAGTCACAGAGAGGATTTACTGATTGAGAGGAACTCATCTGAGAAGAATGGGTATTATTTCTGTGTTGGTGGTTACAGGAAGAGCAGTACAAGGAGCTGGTGATGGTTCTGAGGGAGCTTGGACTGAAGTGAGATAGCTGATGATGGAATTGGCAGAATAGATAGCAAAGGCAGGACTGTTGTTGAATGGGTCTTTTGCAGAGTGAATGAATAAGCCAGCCAGGAAGTGATGGCCTGAGTGCTGGTAAAGTTTTTGTCAGTGTTGTTGACAGGGTGTTGATGAAATTGGTGGAAGAATATTGCAGCTGATGGACAGAGCTGGAATTGCAGGTTGCGTGATTGCCACTGGGTTGAGTAGTGTGACTCTGAGAATGGTGTTATGTGTTGGCTGGGTTTGAAATAGAAGTAAAGGAGCTGCAAGGCACTTGTGTTGGGGGCTGTCACTATAGCTGGTATTGCAGGTGGTTTGTGCCTGGTGCTGGTAAACAGGTTTTGCAGCCAGTTGTGGAGTTATGCCAGAGAGATTGTCTTTATTGGTGAGATGTTGTTGATGGGTGTTTAAGGAATGGTTTGAGCGGAGGAAGTAATAGTGATGCTGCCAGGGTTGGATGAGGTTTGTGAACCTGTATGAAGGCAGAGAAACTGTGAAGCTGGGTTTGTGACCGAGTTATAGCATCGATTCTGTGAGGTGAAGCATTGGCCGAGGAGGAAGTGATATTGCTGCCCATGAATATTGCACTGAAGAACATCGTAAATTTGAATATGATATCTTTTAAGTGAAGGGGAATGTGATTGGAAGTGGCAATGAAATTCAAATAGGTTGTGCTGGGAGATGGGTTTAATGTTGGATTGAAGTTGCTTATGAATGAGGAAATGGCAGCAGGGTTTGGAGCCACAGATGTGAAGTATGGAGCTGCTGTTGAAGTTGAGAAGTTGTGCAGGCATGAAGCACAATGATAGTGCAGCTGCAGTTGGAGATTGGAAGTTATGCATCGAAATGGCTTGGCCGAATTGCACCACTCACCCGCAGAGAATGTCCGACCGCCCGACTCAACCCCGACGGGACCCCGACTCAATGATCTAACTCGGTTTGACTTCGGTGATCCGGACCGAGTTGGCCGGGTTGACCCGACCGACCCGACCCGTTGACCGGTGACCTGGTTTGACTTTGCACGGTCACCCGAGACATTTTCCATGACGATTCCGCGGATTCGCCACAATCCCGCTTTTCCGGCGAGCGTTTTTGGGACAAAATTTCTACACGGGTTTCTCTCCATGGTGGGCGGTGAATTTCCAACTAATGGACTTGAAGACAAAACCTAATTTTGGAAGGAGTATCCTTTATGGAAATTGAGGAATATATATAAAGGGAGGACTTCTATCTTTTTGAGGGATCTAAACGTTATTATTATCTCTTCTATTTTTATTCTAGGGTTTACACCATGAAGTCTTTTCTCTTTCTTCTTGTGATGAACTCCATGAATATTTGCTAGAGTTTTATTATTGGTTAAAGACGTAGTTGGATTTTGCAACCAAGTTATGATTTTTATGAATTAGTTTTCTCTCAATATTATCGTTCACTTTCTACGGGTTATAATAATTGCATGATTGATGGATTGCAATATGATTGAATGTTTGTTTAGTTAAGTCTAGAATTGATTGAACTCACATCCATATCTATAGCTATTTTAGGGTTTTCATCGAGCGATAACCTTGAATACAGTAGCATGATATGATTCTAGGTTGTAGTGATACATCCTTATAATCATATGTAGAAATTGACCTTTGTTCGAATTGTTTGCGCAATGTATTTCAATTGCATTGATTAGCCTATTTCAAACTTAATGCTCCTAGGAATTGAACTTGATTAGCGCAAGGCGTTAGGTTATTCTTTAGGTAGATTTCACATGCGCACCCCTAATGTGTGTGTTGATAACTTTGGAAATTTATGGAGTATTCTTGCAATAAGGTATTCTATGGCTTTTGATGATAACGAGATTAAATACTTAATTCTATTCATATATTCATAAACTTGTTTACAATTGAAGATGAAACCTTTATCCAATATTTTCCCATCCTTGATTTGTTTACTTTATTTGCTTTTTTTATTTATTTTTACTTACAATCGAAATTCTTCCGGTGTTTTATATAGGAAACCATAACAATTTGACAACCTAGACCTCTCTGTGGGATCGATCCTTTCTTGCCCTTGCTATATTTATATTTTGAGTAGTAAGAAAGTGTAATTATATTTGTGTCGCTTACGACAGCGGTCACCAGGCAATGCCTCTGGGAAGACATCTGGAAAATATCAAACTATCGGTAACTCTTCATACTACCTTAGTATCCTCTTCTTCACTCAAATGAGCAAGACAAGTTATGTGTTCTTCGGTTTCATCCCTCCTTTTCATCCCGGGTAAGGATGTATTCATAACTTTCCACCTTTTTTCCTTGGACAGACACTCGACTTCCATCAGATGATTGGAAAGAGATCTTCTTCTCAAAGCATTCCAGGATAGCTTGGTTTTGTGACAACCAATTCATGCCAATAATGACATCATAATCCTGGAGCCTCATCGGTATCAAGTCTATTTTTACTCTATATTCACCAAAAGTTATTTCACAATCCTTGCAAAATTTACTAAGGGACACTACATTCCCTAGCGGTGAAGAGACATTCAAAGTAAACCCCATGGGTACAGGTTTCAAACCAAGATAAGCAGCTAAATGTAATGATATGAACGAATGAGTAGCTCTAGAATCAAACAAAAATTTAGCACGAGAACTAAAGATCAGGAAGTTACCCTCAATCGCGGAGTTTTCTGTCCTCTTCTCAACAGTAGCAATATGGTTCAGTTGCCCCGGAACATTTGGATGACGCCTTGGCTGGAAAGGTGGTGCATTATTTCGTGGCTGATATGGCTTTCGTGCTTGGAAATTAGGCCTTGGGGCATTTTGGAACTGATTCTGGTTTGGAGGACTAGGTGGTGCAAGCAAAGGACACTCCCTTACAAAATGATCATCCTTCCCACAGCGATAACACCCCGAGATTTCATTTAGTCTTCCAGGTGGCTTCGACTTAGGGCAATCCCTCGCGTAGTGACCCACTACTCCACAGTGAAAACAAGGTTTCGGTGCAACGACTTTCTCAGTATTATCTGTGCGCGGATGTTTTCGATGAGTCGATGGGTCCGTCTTAAGTTCCTCTTCCGATCTTTCGGCTCCCTTTCCTTTTGGTTTTTGATCCAATCCGCTTCTATAGCTAATGCAGTGTCAAGAACATCATCATAAGTGGTGAGGCGGCATGGTACTAACCTATCACGGATGGCAGGTTTCAGTGCATCCTGAAGTTTCCTCGCTATTCGTAACGGCGTATTGACCAAGTTATCCCCAAAACGTTCCAATTCGCTGAACTTCTTGTCCAGTTGAGAAACCGTCATGTCTCCCTGAGCTTATGTTGCAAATTCGACACACATCTGGGCTTTGACTGTCTCGGGAAAATACTTGTCAAAGAACAATGTTTCAAACTCTGCCCAAACATTAACATTTCAGACTCGTTTTATCGAATCCCACCAATAATCAGCAGCTCCAGTGAAAAGGTACGTAGCAAAACGAATCTTGTCATTCTCTTCTACTCTTAAGGCTAAGAACTCCTTCTGTATCCCCATTAACCACCTTTCAGCCTCAAGAGGTTCTTCAGTCCCCTTAAATTCCTTTCTTCCGACCACCTTCAAGAACTTTTCTAAGTCCACTCTACCCTCACGTTGAGCCCCTACAACCTGGACCAGTGTCCCCAATGTCCCAACAACTCGGTCTAGGGTAGCTTCCATGCGTTCCCTTATGTCCTCTCCTTCTTCTCCATTTGGTTGAGGAACGTTGGTGGCATCACGGCGAGGCGGCATCTTCTAAATAAATAGAAACGCGCACTAATGTTAATATCTAAGTCGAAATCCTATATTAACTAATACACACAACATTTTATTTTATAAGGCTTTTAGTTGTTTACCCCGACCCCAAAGTAAATTAAATATAAAAAAAAGAACTTGATGAAAACTAAATACATTTTTTTTAAAGAATAAGGAAAAACATAACCAAATTCTCAAAATCGTTTCATCATAAGTCCATAAATAAATAAATAAAAGTAATCAGAGTGATTTTTTTTTTTTTTTGTAAACCAAACTTTCAAAACTAGTAAGTCCACACGCACGGCCCAAGTAAATCTGAACCATGCTCTGATACCAACTGTCACGACCGCAAAAATTCGAGCTTCTATTGAGCCGGATTTGACCCAATGGATCAAGTCCAACCCAACTAGCAAGACCGGATTCTTGAGTCATGACTATGGAATAGGCCAATTTTTTTTTTTTGAAAGAATAATAATAGAAGAAAATAAAAGTACAAAATGAATAAAGACTGCATAATCTAATTTCTTTCCAAATTGAAGTCCAATAAAAAGGGTTCCAAATAATAATTATTAAAGATGTTCCAAAAGTGATAGAATAAAATAATTGTTTGAAAACTAAACAATGTCTCTTAATAAAATAATTAAAAAGGAAACCAGAAATGATAAAATGATAACCAACAAAAATACCCAATATCCCTGTGATATCATATAGTAGTGTCTTACGAGAATACTAACATCTGAGTACTATGCCGTAAGCTTCCAAGTCCGCTTGCTGCGCTAACTGCTCCTCAAACTCTGTGGGGAGAGGAAAAGGAATTTGGGGTGAGCAACCACAGCTCAGTAGGAATCTCAAAAAATATTATAGTGCACCGAAAATTAAACCATGCAGCGGATAACAATAATAAAACCCATGCAAGTCAAAATCTTCTGAAATTACTTACACCTTTTACTCACATAAGCCAACCTATAATTGTAGGTCCTAATATAGTGTCAGAGTTATTCCGGTAACAAACCATACTGTTCCCCGAACAGTCTTCCCAGGGTAGCCACCAATGGTGGGATGCCATAAAGGCCTGACATTTCAGCAGCAGCAGAGTATCCAAAATTTATTTCTCACTTGTACGCTCAATTACATACAAAAACTCAAAACACGTCCGACAAAATTAATCAATGCATCTATATATATATAATATTTATAACAAAATGCATAACACTCCCAAAACAGAAATCATCTGTATGCACAAAACAGCTACGCGTCAAACTGCATTTACCTAGTACTAACTTGGAAGACTCCCATGAATATGAAAATAGCTATGTGTCCAAAGACTGACTCAGATAGGAATGATTTAATATCATTTGGTAACATCAGCCCACGGAAACGAAAAGAAATTAGAAGGAAATGACGACCACTGATTAACGAGAGGAGGGAAAATGAATACGATTCCCATTTGATATCCATTTAAAAAGGAACCAATAGTAGTTCATTATATATAAGAAGGTGTAGCCAAAAAGGGAGTTCTTTTGCAAACACTTTTTACATTTGATAATAAAAACATAAAAGAAAGCTGAGTAGGTCAACTAAATTAAAGGAATGTTTATAATCCAAAGAAGTACTTGGGATCAGTAAGTCACATGGGGCACAAACAAAATCACTCGGTAAACCATTATTTAATTATCTTTTCCTTTTTATTGTTGAGTTGTTTATAAATGTAACTTTACTCTTTGTTTGAAATATCAGAGGAGTCAAATCAGTGGGGTCAAAATGAGTGGGGGTTATGGTGTTGAAGATAAAATCCAGGGGACAAATACAGGGAAAGAGACTAATGATTAAAAACTAGATTTACAATTAAATAGTGGTATGTACAGTACTCTCTTCGTCCCTATTATATAGGCGGATTTTCCTAGTCCCACTAGATATGCGGAATTCTAATTCCAAGATGCTTTTTGACAAACATACCCTTATTTATGTTGTATGGGAAATTGTATTGAGAATAAGACAAGGGGTATGGACAAGAAAAAACATGAAAATTTGTAAAAACCAAGCATTTTCTTATTCTAAGAGATTTCATCTTCTCCGCCTATATATTAGGGACGGAGGGAGTATAAATCAAGGAAGTAGTTGTAAGTTTGAAAACTGTGGGACCTATATGTCACATGGGATTACTCTTGTTTTAAAATCAGAGAAGGGTTAAATCGTTAAGGATATTTTTTTTTTAATACAAAAACGTGTATATTCAAATAAAGAAAGTACAGATTTGGATGTTTTGAAGTTACCAGAGAACAGACTACACAAAGAACCTAATCCACGACACATTACACAGACTAAACTGGCATGAATGCATACGATAAAACATGAAAATAGTTTAATTTTTACGTATTACGAGAAACCCCTACCTGATACGCAATCCAAGAGATGAAAAATCAGAAATCCAATCAATCCCAAGCAAGTACGTGCTCCAAATAACCAAATCCTTTTGTTTTCTTTTGTGGTAAAGTAGCAGAGATGGAAAAAGTGGAAAAACAGTGACTGCGGCTAGTTTCTTTCTTTTTTGTCTAGGGTTCTAAGAAAATGACATTTCAATATATAGCATCACCAACCCTAAAAGTAAATGCAAAAAGTGAAAGAAAGACTTATTCTCTTTCCCACACGTATTACCAAACATAAAAACCATGTACTCTACTAGGTAGTGACCCCGTCATTCCATGTGCTAACTATTTTGCTAGCCACACCTTAATTGAGCTATTGACACCCCAAATAATCACAAAAATTATAATAGTGAGCTAGGATTTGTACATCCACATATATACAAATCACTATGTCAGCTCTTATGAGTTGAAACGGGCTTTAAGCACGGGTTCAAAAATGCCAGGTATTATATATATAGACTTCGATTATACACATTTGATATTTCGAGCTGAGTCTAACTCACTTACATATTTTTCAAAATATGTGTAGGTAAGCTTTCGCTTTAACCAAGTTCATCTTATATTCTTGACGAAAGTCAAAAGATGATCATGTGAAAATCACCTGGTAACATCTTACATAATTTGTGTGAGACAGTCATTTGATGTAGACTCTCGTATTGATCATTCGATCACTTGAAAATTGATTTGAAGCTAATAGTTTGTGTGAGACAGCTATTTTCGTCTTCCAAGAATGTTTCAATGATTGAAATGGGAGTTTAGAACAAATAACCATGATTGGATATTGAAAAAGCGGGGGTTTAACAACCATACCCAATATTTTGTTTGGCAATCTGAATAGACAAACTCTGATATACTTTCAAAAGAATCAACTAGACAGTTAGGCCAAATCTAGAGAAAAGTATATCAAAGAGATTTGTATCTCTATCTCTCAATTCAATCTGCAATCATCAAATAGAAATTTGCGAGCCCGATTGAATATAAGAGAAATAACTTAAACGGTACCAAAGACCAATGTTCAAGGATCAATCAGTTTCAATCAACAACCAAAGGTTGGATTTACCAATTGATCGATTCAACACACAACCTGTGGTATTTCAATTATATAACAAAATATAATGCGGAAAAGAAATAACACAGACACCAGAATTTTGATAACGAGGAAAACCGCAAATGTAGAAAAACCCCGGGAACTAGTCCATATTTGAACACCACACTGTATTAAGCCACTACAGACACTAGCCTACTACCAATGAACTTTGGACTGGAATATAGTTGAACCCTAATCAATCTCACACTGATTCAAGGTACAATCATGCTCCTTACGTCTCTGATCCCAGAAGGATACTACGCACTTGATTCCCTTAGATGATCTCACCCACAACCAAGAGTTGCTACAACAAAAACTCGAAGACTTGATAAACAAATTTGTCTCACACAGAAAAGTCTATTGGAATAGATAAATCTGTCTCCCACAGAAATACCTACGAGTTTTGTTCCGTCTTTTGATAAATCAAGGTGCACAGGAACCAATTGATAAACCGGACTTATATTCTCGAAGAACAACCTAGTATTATCAATCACCTCATAATAATATTAATCGTATAATAGCTAAACAAGATATTGTGGAATCACAAACGATGAGACGAAGATGTTGTGACTACTTTTAATCTTACTTATCGGAGATAAATCTCAAGCAAATCTTATCAAAGATAATACTCAATCACCATAGAAGAAGTAAGATCTGAATACGCAACTACAGAGAAAATAGTTGGGTCTGGCTTCACAATCCCAATGAAGTCTTTAAGTCGTTAACCTACAGGGTTGCGTGAAAAACCTAAGGTTAAAGGAGAATCGACTCTAGCTTATATAACTAGTATCACATAGGAGGTGTGGGGATTAAGTTTCCTAGTTGCTAGAGTTCTCCTTTATATAGTTTTCAAATCAGGGTTTGAAATCTAAGTTACCTTGGTAAGAAAGCATTCAATATTCACCGTTAGATGAAAACCTGATTAGATTCAAGCTAATATATTTCAACCGTTAGATCGAACTTAGCTTGTTATACACAAATGAAATGTACCCTCATTTAGGTTTATTAACCGTACCTAAATGGTAGGCTTATAAAGAGTACCTATAATGATAACTGCAAGTCAATAGTGTCTTCATGCAACACAGGGCAAGCACAGGTCGATCCTCAGGGACAATGTGGGTGTAAAGTTGATTCCAAAGTCTCACTAAACTGATTCAAATGAGAGTAACACAATATTTGTTTTGGGTGTCAATACGACAAGATATTTGGTAGTAAATGAAATATTAAAGTAGAATGTAAAGCAAGAAGTAAGAACAGGTTGTAAACAAGGGATAAAGAGCACTAGGACATTTGAATCCACCTCTTAATCCTATGCTAAGGAAATACTAATTCAAACTATATTCTTGTTCATTTTCAGGGAAGAATACAATGGATGATTTATCAACTATTCTCACTAACTCACCCCTAGTATAAGTTATCTTCTTACAGTACAACCTATCACAGATTTATTCGATCAAAAAGCTAACTAATCCTTCCTATATCAATTAAGCACAGATCTTCTTACAGAGAGGTGTCTAATGAATGATTTATCAACCAATCTCCCCAACTCACCCTTAATATAAGTTATCTTCTTACAGTACAACCTATCACAGGTTCATTTGGTTTATTATCTAACTATCAATCCTAAATCAATTTATGCACATCAAGAATAACAACATGAAAGCTGATTATCTTAGCATACAATCAAGGGCTTCATCTAAACCCTAGCAGATTAATTTAGAACATTATGAAGATGATTAAAACACAATCGTATTAAGATAACTATTTGATCCACCTAGAATTGGATGATTTGTTACACAACAGAAGCTCCTATTTATACATTAATTTCTTCTCAAATACTAGAATTTGATAATTTAGAGAACACCCACTCACCAATAACACGTTTTCTGACAAACCCCTTCTGCAATTCAACTTTACATCTCCTTGATTTGATGTTTGCTTTAGATGTGAAGAAACCCTAGTCTTATCTCTCTCAATCATAGCTTTTAGGGTTACTGTTTTTGATAAGGGAGAAGATAAGATGGAGAGAGATAGAAACTAGGAGATTGATTGATGGCTCTTGAAAAGGTGGTTGTGCTTAGAAGTGGTCGGGAGTGGAGGTGATTGATGGAGGTGAACTGGGAGTTTTTGCAGAGCTTGGAGAAGATGAGAACGAAATGGAGGAAGTGTTTGGCTTTTGCTCGAATAAGGGAGGAAACAAGACGCTAGGGTGTTAGGCGAGAGCAGCAAATATCGATGTACCACATGGATATGACGTTGGATGTTCAGCAGCTAGATTGAAATCAATGGTTCATGATAAAACCGGGTTTGGATATTAGATCTTTGGTTGTATCTCTTGGAAGATCTTTTTCTAGGCCCAAATCTTATTCAAAGCTAATATCTCAAGCCCACACCTAGTTTTGAGTCTTGAAAACAACATTCTTCACTTGCGGATGAGGTGCAAACAACATTCTTCACTGCCTTCTAGCGTGAGTCTTTGTTGTCTCTCTTTCATTAATTCTCCGCTTCTTTTGGCTCCTTAATTCATCCAATCTTTATTTACTACCTAAAAACACAAAATTAATTAGTCGAGTATTTATTCTTGAAAATGAAGAAGATACAGAATTTGGGATAATATATGATTTTAAAGCACAAAAGATGAGATAATTGCCAATAAAAAGGTGTAGATATAGGCACTATTTGGCAATTATCACTAAACGTGCACACCATGTTGGCTCAACAGTAGTTAACCGAGGTTAGTTATATGAACACTATCATATCAACCTTATTCATCTTAACCATAACTAGTTCAAATGACTCAAATGAAACTAGCTAAAGATTTTTTCAATTGCTATATTCTCATAGAAGTATACAAGAACACAATTGAAGCAAAATCGGTTTGATTCACTCGAATCATTTCATGAAAATTATAGCCACGGTTTGCAAAGAATGCATTCCTTAATTTATAAATATATTAGTTCATGAGCCAACCGATTTTAGAACTTTCACCACTCAAGTATGCATACGTGTACGCATACATAAGTACACTTCCAAAACCCAGCAAAGTTCCTGGACCTATACCTTACGCAAGTATGGTAGCGTTGTGTGTACTTGGTACACGGAATTTCACAACTACAAGTACGCATACGTGTATGGATACTTTAGTTCCGCTCATGGATCACATACATGCAAGAATGCACACTACGTTTATAATCCAATGATGGTTAAGTATTCTAAACTCTATTTCAATCATTGAAACTTTCTTAGAGGATGACAATAGACGTTTTCGCACACTACCAATATCAAAGCAATTTTCAAGTTATTGAAATAATTATAACGAAACATTCCAAGTCTACACCAAATGATTGTATCACACAAACCATGTAAGATGTTACTCGGCGATTTTCACATGATCATCTTTTGACTTTCATCAAGAATATAAGATGAACTTGGTTGAAACGAAATCTTACCAACACATATTTCGAGAAATATGTAAGCGAGTTAATCTTAGCTCGAAATCTCAAATGTGTATAATCTAAAGCTATATAGTAATACGACTTTTGTCTCAATATATGAAATAGAGTAGAAATAGATTTTCCAAGTGATAGATGAGTTTTAGTCTCCACATAGCTTTTGTTGATGAAGTTCCACAAGCTCTCCTTAGTTGTTCTTCGTCTTCAATTGATGAACGCCGTGAAGTCTAATGCTCAACTACACAATCTACCCTCGTCCGAGACATCACTATAAGTAGCCTAGAAATCAAGACTTATAGTTTTGATCACTAACATTGACAAACAAGCATGAGATGGCAACGCTTGCGAGTTCGACCGAGCAGTGCTCTAAAAGATATAGCAAAATATGCGTACTTGAATGCTAACTGTTGCAAGTTATTCCAAGTCCGGGAACCATGGTATGCTTACCCGTATGCGTACGGATTGGTTTAGTAGAGGTCCGGGAACTAAATACGCATACTGGTACGCGTACTGGCGTGAGGTTCAAGTTCCGGGACTTTACTGAGTTTGGTGGTATGCGTACAAGTTAGCGTACTGGCGAACCCAAACTTAGTCCAGCCACTTAGGTATGCGTACACGTTTGCATACTTGAGTAGGTTATGTTCTAAAATCGGTTTTTTCATGAACTAATACATTTATATAATTAGGAATGAAATATTTTGCAAACCGTGGATATAATGTTCATGAATTGATTCGAGTGAATCAAAATCGATTTTGCTTCAATTGTGTCTTGTATACTTCTATGAGAATATAAACAATTGAACAACTCTAGAACTAGTTTCATTTGAGTCATTTGAACTAGTTATGGTTAAGATGAATAAGGTTGATATGAAAGTGTTTATATGGCTAACTTCGGTTAACTATGTTGAGCCAACAAAGGTGTACATGTTTAGGTACAGTTACTCATATCTAAATGAAGACACTTTTCATTTGTGTGTAACAAACTAAGTTTGATCTAACAGTTGAAAGATATAAGCTTGAGTCTAATCAGGTTTTCATCTAACAATGAATATTGAATGCTTTGTTACCAAGGTAACATTGATTGCAAACCCTGATTTGAAGAATATATAAGGGAGAACTTTAGCAACTGGGAAACTTAAATCCCACACCTCCTGTGTGATACTAGTTGCGACTAGAGTCAATTCTACTTTAACCTTAGGTTTTTCTAAAACCCTGTAGGTTAATGACTTGAAGACTTCATTGGGATTGTGAAGCCAGACCCAACTATTTTCTCTATAGTTGCATGTTCTGATCTTGCTGTTTTCTATCGTGATTGAGTACTATCTTCTCTAAGATTTGCTTGAGATTTAATCTCCGATAGGCAAGATAAAAAGTAGTCACAAACATCTTTGTCTCATCGTTTGTGATTCCATAATATCTTGTTTCGCTACCATACAATTAAGATTATTGTGAGGTGATTGATATTTCTAGGATGTTCTTCGGGAATATAAGTCCGGTATATCAATTGGTTTCTGTTCACCTTGATTTATCAAAAGACGGAACAAAACTCATAGGTATATCTGTGGGAGATAGATTTATCTATTCAATAGCCTTTTCTGTGTGAGACATATTGGTTTATCAAGTCTTCGACTTTGGGTCGTAGAAACTCTTAGTTGTGGGTGAGATCAGCTATGGGAATCAAGTGCATAGAGTCCTGCTGGGATTCAGAGACTTAAGGAGCGCAACTGTACCTTGATTAGTGTGGAATTGGTTAGGGCTCAACTACATTCCAGTCCGAAGTTAACTTGGAGTAGGCTAGTGTCTGTAGCGGCTTAATACAATGTAGTGTTCAATTCTGGACTAGGTCCCGAGGTTTTTTTGCATTTTCGGTTTCCTCGTTAACAAAACTTCTGGTTTTTGTGTTATCTCTTTTTCGCATTATATTTTTTATATATAATTGAAATATCACATGTTATGCGTAAGTTCAATCAATTGTGAATCCAACCTTTGGTTGTTGATTGAATTGATTGACACTTGTATATTGGTTTTTGATACCGTCCAAGTTATTTCTTATATTCAATCGGACTCGCGAATTCCTATTTGTTTGATTGCATATTGAATTGAGAAATTGAGATGTAACTCTTTGATATACTTTTCTTAAGATTGAGTCTGATTGTCTAGTTGATTCTCTTGAAAGTATATTGGAGTTAGTCCATACAGATTGCTAAGCGAAATATTGGGTGTGGTTGTTGACCCCCGCTTTTTCACTCACACAGCTCTGTCATTGTTTCCATTCCTATATATATACACACACACACTATCTGCTACACAATTTTACTCAGTAGAAGAAAATTTTGGTGTCTAAGAAAGAAAACAATGGATAATTTAAGGGAACTCTATATTCTTTGCATGAGGTAATCATACTTTATAATTTATTTTTTTTTGGGTCAGTTGATTTTGGTGAGATGATAGCAATGAGCTTCTCCTTTTTCATATTTCGAGGATCTCAAATCTTGATCTTTTTACCATCCAACAACTTGATATATGTCATTTCAAATAAAGTTTAATTAACAATATAGGTTTTGGAAACGAGATAATATATATGATATAATGAGTTGCCCTCATTTTTTATAAATTGAAATAGTAGCTCTAAACTGGAGAATAGATATGGTAGTAATGAGCTCCTCTTTTTTCGGAAAATGAAAGAGGAACTCTAGACTTGATTTATTATTTAGTAGCTAGTAGCTAGTAGTTTAATAGTCTTTACATAATAAAATATTGATACTTTTACAATAATAAAGTTTTAGAATCAGTTCGTTTTGGGGAAATAGATGATAATAAAGAGTTTGTCATATTTCAAAATGAAATAAGAGCTCCAATCTTGATATTTTTACCATCCAGCAATTTGATATATGTTTAATTCAAATAAAGATTAATTAACAGTACGTTTTGGAATGAGAGAATAGATATGATAGAATAAGTTAAACTCATTTTCGGAAAATAAATATGAGCTCTTATCTGGATTTTTTTTTTCAACAGCTTGATATAGCTTGTTATGTTTATTACATATAGTAGGTTTTGTAGTGATGAATATATATGATAACAATGAGCTAGCTCCTCCTTTCTTAGAAAATGAAAGAGAGCTTTAGACTTGATTTCTTATTATAGCTAGTACTTTAATAGTCTTTAGAGAATATAAAATATTGATACTATTACAATAATAAAGTTTAAGAATTAGTATGTTTTAGGTATTATAGATGATAATAAAGAGCTTTTCATATTTCAAAATGAAATAGGAGCTCAGTTTTTATTTTATTTTGAAGCATACGAGCTCAAATCTTGGTAATTTTACCATCCAACAACTTGATATATATATGTTTATTTCAATAAATTTTAATTAACAGTATATTTTGGAAAAGAGAGAATTGATACCATGCAGCAACTTGATATATATATGTTAATTTCATATGAAGTTTAATTAACAATAGTTTTGGAAATGAGGAATAGATATCATAAAATGAGTTACATCATTGATAATATGACTTAATCTGGATCTCTTTTTATTATCTAGTATCTTGATATAGCTTGTTATGTTTGTTACAAATAAAGTTTTAGTTTCAGTAGGTTTTGTAGTGAATATGATAGTAATGAGCTCCTCATTTTTCCGAAAATTTCTGAGGAGCTCTAGACTTGATCTATTATTCAATATTAAGTAGTTTAATAGTATTTACATAATATAAATTATTGATACTTTTACAATAAGAAAATTTTAGAATCGGTACGTTTTTGGGATTAAAGATGGTAATAAAGAGTTTTTCATTTTTCGAAATGAAAGAGGAGCTCAAATCTTGATGTTTTTACCATCCAACAACTTGATATATATATATATATATGTTTATTTCAATAAAGTTTAATTAACAATATATTTTGGAAAAGAGAGAATTGATACGATATAATAAGTTAACTCAGCTCTAATTTTTTGTATGTTGTTTAGTACTATATAGTGTTTTATTATCCTTTACAAAATACTTTTACAATAAATTTCTAAAATCAGTACATTTTTGGGATTAGAGATGATATACTAATAGATTTCCCAATTTTCGAATTGAAAAAGAGTAGATCAAATCTTGATCTTTTTGCAATCCTGTAGATATGTTTGTTACAATTAATGGGTTTGTTACAATTTTCGAATTTAACCTAAAATGGGTTTGTCGTCGAATAATGATCAGACCCATATTTGGATAAAATAATAATTAGATAGACTTAGTATATGCATGCTCATATTTGGATAAAAAAAAGTAATTAAATAGACTTAGTATATGCTTATTTTTTGTTTTGGTACTCATAAAAGAGGATAGTAAGGATTGATCATTTTTTCAACCACGAAAGAGGTGTTCTAATCTTGACCTTATGAAAGAACCAATTATTATCTATTAGCTTGATATGTTTATTATAATTAATGTGGAATCATCAAAGAAAAATGGGTTTATGGTCATGATATGATTATCAAGGGAAGACTTGGTTTTTTCTTCCGTTTGATTTTTTCACATTAAGAACTATGTTTAATGCCTTTGGGTCAAATAATTAGGCATATTCTTTCTCGCGTGATGGTTCAAGTCCAAAAAGGAGATTCTTGTGGTTCACATTGGGAACAGGTGGAACAAGAGTATAGTCAAATCATCTGAGGGTGGTCATATTTATGTTGTGATTGTAGTATCAATATCTAGTGTTACAATGTTTTAAGTGGATTTCAAGATACTATGTTCATTGGCAGATTATATACCACACATCGGTTTACAAAAAAAGGTTCCTAGATATGTGGATGGAGCAACTTTAGTAGGACTATGTAATGTAACAGGGTCCCTAAAGTTTTGTAAAAAAGTGTTGAGGCTCGGTGGTTCAAATTGCAACTGAAGGAATTTTCACAACTTTTATAGCTTCAAGTTTTGTTTTTTTATGCTCAAGCTAGTTATCTAAAAGGCAGATTTGTTGGTTGGTCCAAAAACCCGCCTACCAATTATCCTACAGTCCAGCGGGATAAACTAGTTTTCCTATTAAACTTTTGAAAATTAAAATTACCCTCATGCGCGTCACTATTGACATGTGAAAACCAAAAGCTTTGTTTAATTATTTATTTTTATAATTATTATTTCACCTAAAGTATAAAGTAAAGAATAAATCGTATTACTCAAAAATCATCAATAAAAACAGACCAAAAATCGTGTTATCGATGCAGTGAAGAAGAAGAAGAATGAGAAGAAGAAGAAGAAGAAGAAGAAGAAGAAGAAGAAGAAGAAGAAGATCATATAGCACATATTGACATGTACTATGAAAAAAGTGTATGATCTCATAGTAGGTGTTGATAAGGAATAAATGTATGATCCCAATGTACATATTGATATATACTGAAAGAAAATATATTTAGAAGGAAATAGAGTAAATGATCTGACAGTACATATCAATATGTACTGAAATAAAACTGTTTTTTTCTTCCTGAAAGCGAAAGTAAAAGTGTATAATCCCATAATACATATTGATATGTACAATAGAATCATAAAAAATCTGCAAAAAAATAAAATAATGATTTAATCTACCAAATATATTTACAAATAAAAATAACATCAGATCGACTAACCTATATTGTTTGAAGAGATAACCCTCGTTTTTCAACATTGAGCATTAGATCTAGGTGAGACAACAAGATTAAAAGGTCTAAATAAAAACCCAAAATTGTTGAATCTATATCTTCTTCTTCTTCACGGATCTATTATAAAAATTCATTGTCTTCTCCTTCTTTATCATCAGTTGATTCTCTTCTTCTTTTATGATTAGTAGATTGGTCAACTGATGGCTTCTGTCAGTTGACCAATCTACAAATCCAAGAGAAGCGGGGTTTCGTATCAGCATGTTATTCATGCATCAAAATATGCAAGAGTGAACTATATAGTGCAAATTATCTACACGTTGTTTGGCTTCTTCGCATGTCAAGGGCCGAGAAGGACGATATGTTTGATATACATGCTTTTCCCACATCCAAAACTACTGGAGTTGCAATGGTACACCATTATGTTTTGCAACCAGTTTTTTTCGTGTCGAAACCAACATATCACAAAGACAAACACATATTATATGTACATACGGAAACCAATAAGGCCAAAACCAGCAACCTTTCAAATTTTTAATGCAAACATTACACATGGGAATTTCTATGAAAATGGAAATCAAATACAGTAAAACCTCTCCTTCAGAATATTATTGGGACCATATAAAATTATTCTTATATGGAGTTTATTCTTATATATATAGAGGTAAATTTTAAAAAGATTAATCCAAATTGGGACCAGAATTTTTTATGCATTTATATAGTTTATTCTGTTATATAATATTCTTTTATAGATGTTTTACTATAACATACTTTAGAGTTGCAACTTTAAAGCCAGTAGAGGTACCTTGAAATGGATAAAAGGCTCAGAGTTGAACCTTGAAGCTACGAACTAAGGCGAGATCAACAAGATCAAAAACGAACATCTCTTCCAATCTGTTGGCAAAGATCCTCATTTTTATACAACCTTGAGGTAACCAATGATTACATATTGCTAAAGTGGTTCATAAAATTAGAAATAACAGAAGATTAAGCCATAATACTAATATAAAGGCCAGAGTCTAATTTGTCATTCTTGTTCTGAGTCATTTCCTCGGTTCAACTTTATTTTTAATTAAAGAAAGTACGTAATGAGTCTTAAAGTGAAATTTGAAGTCTTGTAATGAGAATTTGAGAAACACCCAAAATTCTAATCTTTGCTTCTGATCACTACATATGTAATGAGTTCACTCTAATCGACGATTATATCTACTTTCATATTACTAGAAGATGGTGATGTCTTCTTTCTTTCTATAATTTTTCTCGTATTAACACCAGAGAAGATGATGATGTCTTCATTCTTGTTATAATTTCTTAGAATCTCCAATGAATTAATCAACCAGATGGACAAACATACCCCCTTAATGCTGGATTGGGTAACTCTCAATCTTGAGCAGAATTGGAAAACCCTAAACCCCTAAATTAGATGTGAAGAAATACTATTAGTGTAATCTGAAAAATCCTGAAGTAAGTACATTTTTAGTGTCGAAATGGATGATCTTCAAGTGCTCACTCTGCTAGTACTAGTAGTAAGTTAGTAACAACAACATAATTCTTATTACACCTCATTTACACTTGTATGGTTTTACTTTCACCGGCCTTAAACCTGAGGCCCGGTTTGGGCTTGCTGTAATCGTGGTATTGTGTATTATGGTAGTTGAATCAGCAATTAAAAATTAAGAGTGTAAATATGACTCACTGGAAAATTATCAAAGTTATCCGAAAAAGTTAAGGCGCATTTTATCTGCTATTATCCGTTATAGTATTTGAAGTTTGACTGTTTTGAGTGATGATACCAATGACTTAGTTTCAAATTGGAACTCACCAAGAAAAAAATTAATAAAAATTATTTTTGTACGTGTTTGAAGAGACCGTTGGAAGTGCTCTTAACTACTCCCTAAACCAGTGACAGAGTCATAACTTTTATGCTGCAGGTTCAAATAAATTTTGTTCTTCACAGAAAAAGTTTTTTTGGTCCACACTTAAGTTATTATTTAAAGTTATATGAAATCTCATTAGTCCTATGATCTCTTCATATACAGACACGAGGCTATATACCAATTTAAAAATTAATACTCCAGAATCATATCTAGCCTTAGTCTTAGGAAAGTACCGGGAAAAAGATGATGATGCAGCTGTAAATCACCCAATCTTTTCAATTGTGATTATATTCAACACATATATGTAAAGATATTATGTTTTTATTAGCTGAATTTCACCTTATAAAAGAAATGAACACTTCCAAGTAAGAAGATGAGTAAAGTAAACAAAGTAATTTTGGCTCTGCTTTATCACTACTTCACTAAAACACCAACTCTTAAAACACCATCTAGTAATGTTGCAATGCCACTATTTAAGCCTTTCCCAAAGTAGTCCCTTCAATATCAGTCTATGAGCTAAATTCAATTAGAATCTGTTGGTTTCTTTTAACCAGTAACTGAACATCCGATTCCAACAAAACTATGTTTAGTATTTCAAATCAAATCATAATATGTGTAGTTGATTCCAACGTCACTTACTATGTTCCGACTTTCAAATCAAATCATATTGTATTTAGTGAATCATAACCAACTATGTTCAAGATAAAAACCTTGAACATAGTTATAAACTCAAGATAAAAACCTTGCAAATTTAGGATAAAAGAATTATCAATTCATACCTGATTAGAGAGCACATACCAAGTTTTTATCACAGTCCTCCATCACAAATGCGTTGACGCCATTAAAAACAACTGCCTTGATAAAGAACATAAGACAAAGGGAATAACAACCTAATTACCAATCCAAAAGTTTATTATTTGCTAAACCTAATTGGAAAATACCCTAATCAAATCGCATAAATGAAAGAAATTAAGCTAGAATAAGGGAATGACATACCTCAATGTTTCTCAATCAATGATCAGAAATTGTCACAGACTTACAACAGAAACTCTTTGATGTTTTTGGGAGACATAGTAAAATAGTAATGCTAATTGATAAGTCTTTAACTTAGGTTAACTTTACAATGTTGACCTAAAAAGAAAATTTATTGATGTTGTTACCAATATCTGCCCCAACTACATACTTAAAATTAGGAAAACCCTATACTAATTCTGACGAAATCTGAAAAACTAGCGGGCTCCATCATTTCCCTAAACTATCAAATTACCAATACCAAGAGAAGACATGTTGTAGATGTAGGATCATAAACTATCAAATTACAACAATACCAAATAACGACACACAAAAGCAATGACATGGAACCAGGGCGAGGTTAAGTTGTAAATGTTTGTACATCTGACTTATAAAAGTTTAGCTGTCATCCACTTTGTGTATTAACTAAGTGAGTCTCTCTTTTTGGGAATTGTTTGGCAAGTCATTAGGAGAGAGAAAGTTTAAAGTGCTTTACTTGTTAAGTGTAATCCTACTTTTCCTGTGTAAACAACTCATGAGATTAATCAATAAACATTCTCAATTATACAACTTTCAATGGACTAATTAACCAAAATATAGTGAGGGGGAGGTTAAAGATTAAGATCGATGCTAGAAAAGACGAAGAAGATTTGCGAAATTCAAGGAGAAAATCAAAGAAGAAAACTAAAGAATGAAAAGGAGGGGAAAAGAAAACTATTTTCCTCGAGAGTTTTAATGCGAGAAGAGACATGAACGGTCAAGAATAAACGGTTGGAAGAGACGTGTCGAAAAAGGGCTTTAATGGTTAAAAAACTCTAGATAAGCGAAAATATGTTTAATTCTAATCAAAAACTTGAACATAAAAAAATAGAGGCAAGTACAAAAGAGATGAAACTACCAAAGATTATTACAACAACGATTTTTAATCATATTCAAGGAAAAAGAGGCAAGATGTAATCATAATATCGCAACGAACAGGGCTCGCGAATAAACAACGATATAATTAAAAATAAACGCCGCGATTGGACTGGAACCAGGCGAGGGTTAAGAAGTGTCGCGAGAATAAATGTTTGTACATCTGCGACACTAAGCATTTCCGAAATAAAAGGATAGATTAGCTGTGTATTACCTAATAAAGGGCTAAGAGTCTATTCTTTTTGGGAATTGTTTGGCATTTATTTAAGAGTGCTTTACTTGTTAAGTGTAATCCTACTTTTCTGTGTAAACAACTCATGAGATTAATCAATAAACATTCTCAATTATACAACTTTCAATGGACTAATTAACCTATATCTCACTACGGTAGACTTATAGTTAGTTTGAAAGGTGGTGACTAGACGAACTAATCCTGAAATTCAATGAATTGTTTTGTTTTTTTATGCGGTATCTGCCTCTAGCAAATATGTTTAATCTAATCAATAAAAAAAATTACAAAAGAGATGAAACTAAGATAATTATTTTTTATAATTATGACTTTGTCAAGTAAGCCAATTATTATTTATTTAGACGCGTTCGGGTTATCTCCATTTGACATGGTGACCCATGGATCACGATATCTAGACGATTAAGATTATTTTTGATGATCTGGTTAATTCGGGTTATCCCCATAACCCATGTACAACGTTTGTACGATTTTTTTTGTCTTCTTTTCATCTTTACCTAGAAAAGTCTCAAGACTCTCAACTAGGGCTGTCAACGGCACTTAACGTAACGGATATTGGCTCTGCCGCTACCGTTGCCATTAAAATTAGCGGTTAACCGATATCCGTTAAGTGCCGACGGAAATATGAAATTCAAAACCATTACCGTTATGTTGAACTAACCGTATAACAGATAATTTTCCGGTACCATCCGGTATGTCACAGGACAAACACAAAACAAATTTAAAACATAGAACAATTACACAGAAAAACTTCTAAATCCAAGAAAACAAATCCTAAATCCATGCCACAAAAAAAAACATACAAATGTTCATGTTCTAAACCGAATTACATGTTCAGAATCTTCAGATGTTCTAGCAAAAGAAAAAACCATGTTTTTGCAAAAGAAAAGACAAAGGATTAAAGGAACTCAATCTCCATTTGTTGCATCAACTGCAAATGCATTCCTCCATCTCCAGATTCTCCATCGCTTACCGCATCCCAAATGCATTCCTCCTTACTCCTTAGTCCTCAACTTCTGCATTTTGAAAGGAAAATCAAAAGTGTTAGACAGTGAAGCAACTTAAGTTGGAAATGTCAGTGCAATAAGCCAATAAATAAATAAGCAAATAAAAGATTAAGATGTAAGGACCTTACTAGTAACAGAATATTAGGAATAACCAAGACACTGATTCCACTATTACACATGAATAAATTATGGTAAATAAGCCAAAACTCTAATTATCTTTTAAGTCCCTTATTTCTTAATTCACATATAATCAGACAAATTCTCAAAAATTAATTGTATCCCCTAAGCATAGATTATCTAAATAAAGCATAACCTATCTAATTGAATCAGAACTAATGAAGAAAATTTTGCAAACAATTAAAAACTCTGCAAAAGCAGTGATTGAGTGAATTATAAATTATAAATTAGAGAAAATAAATAATTACCAATTATTCATGCGTAAATAGCTTCCTCATTGCCTTGGTTGTGAGAGAATTAGCCGCTCATCATGTTGGAAACGCGCTCAAAAATCATTATTATTGCTCAAAGTGTTTACAAATGATGAAAATGAGAGAAAACCTAGTGTATAGCTTAGCAGCAGGATTTAAAGACTTCATAAACTCAACAAAATATGGATGCTCAACTATAGTGATTGGATAACCATGTTTAGCAATCATCTTGGAAACAAGTATCCTAGTAGCAACAACATCATATTTCCAATTAGCAAGCTTAGTTTGTGCATTACCTGTTTTGATTGTAGTAATCTTTCTTTGTCCTTTCTTGTTCTCAGGATTTTCTTTGCAGGTTTTATCATGGTAATGCAATTTGCTGGTTCCTTGGCTACTGGGTGCGGGCATTCTCCTCTTACAATGTTTGCATTCAGCTATAAGTATCCCAATCTCCTTACCTTTTACCATATTCTTTTCAATTAACCTTTCAAAATCATTCCAAGCATCAGACCTTACTGCACGTATTTTTTTCTTTTCTTCAGCTATAATTGGATCTTCATCTACTTCTATTTCTCACTCTTTGCTTCTTTTGGAGGTGCAACAGCAGCAGGTGTTGAATGAATTCCAGAACCTTGAACTTGGTTTTATGCAGAAGGTAATTGAGATGCAAATGAAAGTGAGGGATTTCTTTTGCTTGATGAACCAACATGATTGGATGCTCCTCTTTGGCTTTGGGATATGATTAATTTCACGAATCTCAATCTGTTCTGAAAACCTTAATTTCAGAAACCCTAAATTGAAAATTTAGTTTTTAGGATTGAAATTAAACTCAAAAGAAATAGAAGAAGATAACCCTAGTTTTTATAGAGAAGATGATGATTTGTATAGAGAAGATGATGAATTTGCTCGAATTGGAAGATGAGGGTTGAGTTTTCTTCTCTTTTTTTTTCTCGTTTGTGTCGACTGAAGCTGAAGAAGTGATTCTCTCGAAGGATATTAACCTAGGTATAGGAATTTACACGTGCTAGTCACACGTTAGCGGCTAACGGAAATAGCCCAGCCGGTACCGTTACGGTAGGATAAAAATAACCGCTACATTATCGGTTACGGATAACCGATTACCGATATAACAAAACTAAACCTAACGGAAACCGGATAATCGGATTCAGCTAACGGATAACGGATATCCATTGACAGGCCTACTCTCAACCCAGAAGAACATGAAATTATTGTTTGTGATAAATCGAATCAAAATTTTGTAACTATCAAGTATCTAGTGTTTTCCTGATACAATTAAGAAAAAATTGTGAAAGAAAATGCTAGATGTCAAATATGGCAAACAGATCTACAAATTGATACCAGTAAATGGTAACAAAAAATCACTTTGTTTGATTTGATTAGTAGTCTTTTACAACGATAGTATAAAAGTAGTATTAATCCCATAAATATGATGCTCTATTAAAATGATGGATTTGCAGAAGTAATTCAATTCCAACAGAAGATACTACACTAAACTCCCCTGAGGACTAACACCCTGTAAAACAACCAGATTTTGAATGACATGGAAATCTTTACCTTCAAAAATTGTATCATATGAAATTGTACGAACTCTTTAGTGCAAAATTCAATTTATTAACTTGGGTTTCTCTGCTAGTGTACAACAAATTGTCTTATTACCTCTTAAACAAAAATTTCAAAAATCAATAGCAAAATCTAGTGAGAAAACGGGTTGTGTTTGATTATCATGTTTCGAACTTGGGTTTTGATTTTAATGTAGGATTTGGGTCCGATTCTTTCTTATTATTAGACTTTTGAATGCATCTAGTATGATAAGTAATAAAACTCCTTGATTTGATCATACCGCTCCAAGAAAAAAAAAAACATCATGGTTGTGTTCTTCAAAAGTATCGAAGGAAGAGAAAAACAACCTTCCGAAAGGTATCGAAGTTATTATGGGTGAGGGAACAACCCGATTACCCAGATCATTACGGAAAAATCTCGGTCGTCTAGATATCAGGATCCAACATCCACCGTTACCATGTCAAACTTTGTGAAATAAGACTTTGTCAGTCGAACGCGCCCCTTATTTATATTTTGAATAAAATATACTCCCTCCGTATCTCTTAGATCTCTTAGAGACAGGCGAGGTTGGTCCAAACTCCAAAGGATATGTAAATGATACACTATACCCCTTTCAGGAGTGAGAATTTTGGTGGGTCTCCCAAACTTGGTCCAAACTCTAAAGGTAAGTCGTAATTTTACCTTCTTTAACTTTACCTTCCGACTTTCAAAATTCTTCCGGTGAACGTGGGTAGAAAAAGTTCATTTCCCCGATCATCATTCTTGGCACTATAATATTGGGATAAAGGAGGGCCTACCCCCTCGCCTTCCCGTCCTGTCCTTGCACCCGCACATCGAAGGAAAACACCCAAGCTTAACTAGAAAATCACATGTCCATAGTTATTAATGGCTTTGTTGCTGTCATAAATTGCCTAGGGAGCCGGGGGGCTATTGAAGTAGTCATAACTTTACCCACAACCGAAGCATCTACCTTAACAGTGTACCAAACAAAGTAGAGATAACAAGGTAGACAAAGACCATCGAGAAGCTAAAATGTAGACTACGTCTAGCCTTATATGGATTTGACCAAGATAAAAGATCCACCAACTCTTAATTTCCAACTCTACCTAAAATAAATGATTACAAAGACTTGTGTAATTGGACTTTGGAGGTAAAAATCTCCTCCTTTCAAAACCTAACCGAAGTTAAACTTTCACTTGTAAGTTTTCAATATCTTTGCCAATTTTTAGAGCTCGAAACCTGTTTATTGAGATGAAGTTATTAGCACAATGGCATCTGAATGCCAAGTTCAATACTATTGCATTACTACTATGCAGCTTTAGTTTTAGCATCTCACATATGTCCGTGTATGTTAATCCCCTTGCTAGCGCCGATGCTCACAAATCAGATGACAGGTTGGCCTTAATTACTTTCAAGAATGGAATCACTGGAGATCCACTCGGAATATTGAGTTCGTGGAATAACAAGAATAATTCTCAGGATTTCTGCAAGTGGAGAGGTGTCACATGTAGTCTAAGATGGAGTATTTAAGAACATAAGTGCATTTTCAATAAGTGGAAATAGTAAGCTTTGTGGTGGTATACCTGACTTGAAGTTGCAGAATTGCTCCATGCCATCAAATCCAGATGCCAAGCGAAAACAAAGGAAATCAATCCCTGTCAAAGTTGTTATTATCATTCTAGTGGTTGCAGTGTTTTTTCTCATTTTATACCGGAGAAGGAAGTCAAAAGAAAAACCGACAGCTTTATACATAGGCAATCGGTACATGGGAGTTTCTTTTGCATTTAACATATAAAAACCTGGCACTTTTAGGGGGACCCCGAAAGAATTAGGGGCGACACTAAAAGACAAAAAAGGTCACCCAAACGTAAATCTAAGCTACCCCTTATCTTCGATTTTTCGAAATGGCCAATATGCCCTTATATAATCGGTAGCCAACACCATAATCGGTAGGTAAAAATGCAATCGGTAGGTTAAATTAAAATATACCTACCGATTGTTGTGTAGATACTTCGGCCAATAATCCCTTTTATAATCGGTAGCTTATCCAACTTGTAAGACTCCCGATTATAAGGAGCCTCATATTCAGCCTTGGCCAAATTCCATAGGTTTTGAGGGGTGCAGAGCCAACCATAACCACTTGGCTTGAGCTGTGGATGTAGCCATAATCGGAAGCCTAATAGGTTACATAAACTACCGATTATAAGTAGCCCCAAATTTAGTTTTTTCTAAAATCCTTCACGTAATGAATTTTGAAATATACCATAATAGGTAGGGTATATAATTATATAACCCACCGATTATAACGAGCCCCAGATCCAACCTTTGCCATATTGCATAGGTTTTGAGTGTACACAGCCAGCCTTAACCACTTGGTTTGCGTTTTGGATGCAGCCATAATCGGGAGTTAAATATATTACCAACCCATCCGATTATGGGTTGCCCCAAAATGAGTTTTTTCTAAAATCATTCATGTGATGAATTTTGAAATCTACCATAATCGGTAGAGTTAACAACTTAAAAACCTACCGATTGTAAGGAGCCCCAAATCGAATCCTTGCCAAATTCCATAGGTTTTGAGTGTACGAGCCGAGGCATAACCATGTGGTTCGTGATTTTTATGCAGCCATAATCGGAGGTCAATATATTACCGGACCCTCCGATTATGGTGTTGTTTGGTTACGAAAACCATAGTTGTTTTTTTTTTTAGTATAATAATCGGACATTAACGAAACCACAAACATCCGATTCTGAATATTCGGTAGTAAATGCGCTCAATTCTTTGTCCGATTATGGTGTTGGTTGGTTACGAGAGAACAAATTTTTTTACTTATAACTTGATCGGAAGGAACATTACAAATAAACCAACCGATTATTGTTATTCGGAAGTTAAGGTGCACATTTACCTTCCGATTGTGGTGTTGTTTGGATACGAAGACGTTTTTTTTTACACATGATAATCGGAGAGAAAAGTATATTAGCAATCCTCCGATTCGACCAAATATTTTGCACAATCCCCGAAATCGGTAGGTTAATAACGTATAACCCTACCGATTCTGACTAAAAATTGGAACATTCCCAGAATCGGTAGGTTAATATATAAACCTATCTTCCGATTGTGTTCCAAAATTCAACACTTTCATGTCTCTTCATGTGATTCGCTTGCGAGTCATCGTTAAATGCATAAAATGTGTAAAATAACTGTTTCTTAATCCATAAACATAACGAAACAACTAATATTCCGACACAATCTTTGAAAACGACATAATCCGACATAACCAACATAAACAAAGTTATCCATAAAGTTAACGAAAAACATCGAGAGTTTACAACACTCGAGAGTTTACTTGTTCCTATTTGCTTTGACTTTGCGATTTTTATTAGCTCTACGACTTGGACCAGCATCATCATGGGTTTCATCAACTTGAGTGCTTGATGAAGCCCGAGTTCTTTTGTTCACCTTGGTTGTAGGTTTCTTTTGCAATTTTTCCCCGAACTGAGATGCATACTCCTCATTGTCAACGTTGTCAATCAACTGTTTGTGGTTTTTTATCTTCTCAATTGAAACAGGCTCTCCGGCCTTTATACAATCAGTGCACCATTTCGACAAACGCTTGAACCTGTTCAGCTGTTTTAAAACATAGCATACCATCAAACGGTTATTACTCTATTTTGACCCATAATATTAAACTAAATTAACAAAACAATACGTACCAATCTATCAAAACCCGCAGGCTTCTCTTTGAGGATACTCTTGTACGAAGCTGGCTTTGCTTTAAGATCACAGATTACACGAACATGAGAAACATTGCGGTACCAATCCATGTAGTTGGGAGCATTTTCAAAACCTTGGTTGGCTGCCCTTCCTTGGTTGATCAAGTAATGCGCCCTTCTATCCCAATGGAATTGACAGGATGGTGAACCCTTGTGAACCACCGTGATAGAATCTTTATCAGACTTGCATTGCTCCAGAACCAAAGTGAAATTGCCATGGATTTCCTCCTTTGGTATACCTTGTACAAAACCGTGTTGTCGCATCACCCTTGAGGCATTGTACATCACATATCCCGTGGGGTGCCACAACGGTCCAAAATAAAGTGCCAAATTGGACCGACCCGCGATATGTCCAAAGAGCTCGGTCTTCCTTGTATGGATCAAAGCATACGTCTTGGGCATTAAGTGAGTCCAAAATCTCCCTCAAACGAATCAACTCGATGCTCCTTCGTCCTAGAATGGTTGTCATCGAAGACGTACTTTCTTCCTATAGGGTCACCTTTCTCCCACGCCGGGTTTTCAATGGCCAATCCCAAGATAGGGAAGTGGACGTAAATCCAAGTCTATAATGTCATTTTTGCAAGTATTAGGAAATTGATTCTTCAATAGTATAAAAAAATAAAAAAATAACCAAGTATGTGGAGTTAATAAACAATACACCGTAGCAGACTCACGTTCCGGCCACTTGGCTAATTCCAACCCTCGACGCCTTTCTCAACTCTTCCATCAACCACGCATGGCATGCCGTGCCCCAAGAGTACTCATGCACTTTATCGAGAGGATCCGGAAGTTGTAAAAGGTTGGCGTCGACCCGATTTCCACCGGTATTGGGGAAAATGACACATCCCAATACACATAGGAGATATGCGGTGGCCGCGTGGTTGACTTGCTCGTCCGTTAAAGTTCCTTTCTCTTCTTTTTCCTTGGTGCCCTTGAACATATCCATCGTAGTACCCATGTTGAACCTGTCTAGTTCTATACTTCATGCATCTTTTGAACTCGAGTTGTTGATGTTTCTTCATCCCAACCCAAACACCTCTTAGTCGGATCATAAAGATTCCTCCATTCCAACCGCTTAGTGAACTCGGCCTAACACCCTTGCCATGGACGGGAGTTTAAGAATCTGCTCAACATCATCTGGGGTTATCGTCATCTCCCCAAATGGCATATGGAAGGTGTCGGTCTCAGGATAAAGTCTCTCCACAAACGCCGATATAGCCACCCGGTCATGTTCCAACATTGAGTTCTCCGCAGCATTGGCCAACCCCCGAATTCGCAATAATGGTCTTGAACCTTTCACATTCACCCTCCAAAGGCCAATCTAGCATTTTTGTTGGTGCGGCGGTCGCTTTGAGTAAACGAACCGCATCGGAATGATACTATTAAACACATGACAAGTTAAAAAATAAAATTAGAATAACCTAAAACTACAACCCTTAAAAGTATTACGGAGAAAAACATAATAAGTTAATAAAATGGATACGATCATTACCTCGCTTTCATATATTTCTCTGGCCCGGGATTCTTTGTATCCAAATAACAATTGTCCTCCATCCTCCGGCAGCCCAAGGATTACACCTTCGGAATATCCTTCACCTTCGGTTCATCTCGACAAGGTGTTTCGCTTTCTTTCGAGGAGGATTTTTCTTTTCGGCTTGTCCTACTTATTCTACTTGTTCAATTTCTGGTTGTGATGGTGGAGCACTTGGTTGAACACCTTCTTGGATTGGTTGTGATAGAGAAGCACTTGGTTGAACAGCTTCTTGGATTGGTTGTGATTGAGAGGCACCTGGTTGAACAGCTTCTTGGATTGGTTGTGATTGAGAGGCACTTGGTTGAACACCTTCTTGGAGGGGTTGTGATTGAGAGGCACTTGGTTGAACACCCGATTGAACCGGTTCGATTGAGGGGCACTAGGTTGAATGCGACTTCTTGGCTTGCTTGTTGAGTTCCAACTTGACCACTTGAAGCGGCGTTAGCGATCCTAGCTCTCCTTGCACTAGGCATCGGTTTCGACGCCTATCCTTCCTTGCACTAGCCGAGACAATTGAATCTTGGATGTTTTTACCTCGCTTATCCCTAAACAACAACAAAAAGTACAACAGGTTATGAAACTAAATATTCGGTTGGTTGATTTAACAAATTGCCTCCGATTATTCACAATCGTAAGTATCGCTTAACTTAAAGCTACCGAATACGTATAATCGGAGACAAAATAAACTTTTTGGTGTTCGAATATGTTTATACACACAATAATCGGAATCTAAAGTTCAACATAACCCTCCGAATTCCACACAATCGGAAGCCTAACAAAACTAATGTCTACCGAATATGCGTCTCTTTGTATCCGAGAAACAAATCAAGTTGTTAGCCTAAACAATCGGAATGATATTACGAGAATATTTCACCCGATTATTGTGTCTCTAATACTTGTTCTTCCCTAGTTTATTCGGAAGGATAAATCACAATTAGCTTCCGATTATGATCGATTTAGGCCTCAGTAATGAAAAAAGTTATATAATCGGTAGGATACCCAAATTTTTAACACCCGAATATGACAAATTTTCTCGTGAAATGAAGAGTTCGACCACAATCGGAAGTTTATAACAATACCTAACCTACCGATTCTGGGTAATAACCGAAAACCCTAAAAAAATAAACATGGATTCGTCCAATTGAAGCAATATAAACCAAATTAATGGTAGAATCTTACCTAATCGGCGCCATTTGAAGTTGCCTGAGAGTTTGGCTATCGCATCGCCTACTTCATCGTCTTCGTGTTCTTCGGGTTCGTGAGTTAAAACCTCTTTATTACGGGCATGCAATCCAATATTCGGATCCTCACCGCGTACTACGTTTTTGGTTCGAGCTTTCTTACGTTCCGTTTCTTTCATCTTTATAGAGAATAATCGACGATGATTCGATTCGACGATGAACGATGTATAGCGAGGAGAGGGGAGAGTTTTTCCTCTCTGCAATCGGAAGGAAAGAGGAGAAGAGGAGTTGAAGTTGAAGTTGAAAAGAAAATGAAATGAATTTGAATTTAGGTCGACTTTGGTTTTATCTCAAAACGGTTATTAATCGGTAGGTAATACCACCTCATTAGCTACCGAATGTTGACTAACCCAAAATCGGTAGAAATGGTTACTTATAACCCACCGATTATTGGAAGCCCCAAATTGAGCATTGGCCAAATTCCCTAGGTTTTGAGGGGTGCAGAGCCGACCATAACCATGTGGTTCGTGATTTGGATTTAGCCATAATCGGAATCCAAATAGGTTACCCAACCTCCCGATTATAGGTTGCCCCAAAATGAGTTTTTTGTAAAATCATTCATGTGATGAAATTTGAAATCTACCATAATCGGTAGTCTACTCAACTTAATAAACTACCGATTGTAAGGAGCCCCAGATCGAACCCTTGCCAGAATCCATAGGTTAAGAGGGTACAAGGCCAGGCCTAACCATGTGGTTCGTGATTTGGATGTAGCCATAATCGTACGGAAGATAGGTTCCAAAACCTACCGATTATAGGTTGCCCCTAAATGAGTTTTTTCTAAAATCCTTATTTCCACACCAGCTAAAATTGAACCAGTATTTGAAGTCACTCATTTTATTGAATCGAAAAAACATACATGTAGTTGAAATAAAATAGAAGTAAAACGCATAAAATTGTTCAATACATCGCCCTAGGGATTCTCTACGAGTTTAATTATATTGGGTGAATTGCCATTCAACTTCCTCCAAGAGAGTGTAGCAGTCCTCGTGCAGAAACTCATGACCGTACCTTAATTCGTATTGGCTCCGACCCAAAGTATACTTGGGAAAACAATTTTTTAAATAAGTTAGCGTTGTTGAATAATCATAACCAAATAAATAATTTTTGATGAGAGGCCTATTGATTCACAAACTTACTCTACTCATTCGGTCTTCATTTGGCATAGCGTCCTTACGAGCTTTCAATTCGTTTCTCAGCAATACGCATTCATTGTATAAATATGCGTACCTTTCCCTTATTTGCGGGAGCGTCCTCCTATAACGATTTCCGCTTAGTGCTTTAAAAACCTTAAACACCCGTTTCCACCAAGTATTGGTGTTTTGATCATCCCCAAAGTAAGGCCCTCTTGTTGGGTCTTCGTTCATCGGTCACCCATTGCGCTTCCTCAACGGAGTGCTTTGTGAGAGTGGTGTGTGCTCTCGACAATAGCAACATCTTCTATATTATTGAACGGAGTTGTAGCCATTTTTGGTGATTCAAAGTGATGGGTGACTGATTTAGGAAGATTGAATGTGATGGGTGAATAAGTTTGGTAGAGATAGGTCTCTATTTATAGCAAAAAAGTACCCAACGGCTAGTTTTTAAAAAAAAAAACGTTACTTCAACATAATCGGAGGTTTGTCAATATGTATTATCTACCGATTGTGTTTGGTTTTCGAGGCACGGCTAGTTTATTTTGAACGAACTAGCCGTTGGAGTATAATCGGTAGTTAGATCAACAATTAAAACTTCCGATTTTCATAAATATTTTGCAGGTAGTTGGAGTATAATCGGTAGCTAATAACCTACCGATTATACAGTTGCCCCAAATTTAGTTTTTGCAGAAATGTCATTTTTTTCGAATTTGGGAACTAGAATAATCGGTAGTTAATAAGGCTTCCGATTATACAGTTGCCCCAAATTTCTTTCTTGGCGAAATCACCAATTTTGGGAATTTATGAGCTACTATAATCGGTAGTCTCGTGAGGTTATTTCCCTTCCGATTGTCATAGAAGCCAGATGCGAGTTTGGCACAAAATCGATAATAATCGGTAGTATAATATAGTTACTAAGCTTCCGATTTCGTTATAATAATCGGGAACGAAATAGCTTCCGATTGTGTAAGGGCATTAACGTATTCTCCGCGTTTTTGGACATCCCTTAACGGTGTATATGGGTTGGGAATAAAAAAGTCGCCCCTAATTCTTTCCGGGTCGCCCCTAAAAGTGCCAGGTATAAAAAGTCTCAAATTTTCATTCAACATCGAAAAATTATCAATCTTCCAACTGAATTCAGTAAGATGAACCAAGCTCTACTATTTTAGCCCCTGCATAGCTCAGAAGCTTAACCACAATATGTTCTGGCTTATACATGACTTGCCATATATTCGTAACCTGCGTTTAGAATGAAGTTGGGAAACGACTGAATTGAGAAAGAACTGAAAAAAGAAATCAAGCTAGAAAAACTACTTTTACATAGATAGATAAAAAAAGGAAATTAAGTGTACGTGGTGGATAGGATCAAATCATGTTCCCTGTAAGAGGGGAATATCCATTGAAGCTCCTACAATGGAGTTGCTAACTCTGAGCCTTAATGGATAAAGTTTTGCTGATTAAGCATTCTTAATATGGTACTGGTTATCCAGATCATAAAAACAATTTCCAAATCCAGAACTGATCATCTAAAAAGGCATGAGACTTGAGAAGTATTAATGGAATCTGATCAAGTTATAGAAACTGTAAGTGGATGTTATTATCCAATGATCCAAATCACCAATGTAACTACGAACTTATCCACAACTTTTGTAAGCCTATATATACTCGTCCATAACTCATTAACCAATACTACAACTGCTTATCTTTGCTTCTTCTAATCTTATATCTCTGCTCACCAGTTTACTCAAAGTTAGTGTTCCAAGTTTCATCTGTTTGTAATCAACATATCATTTACATGGATAAAGTGAAGGATTCTGCAAGTCATAATAATCGATTACCACCTTCAAAACTAATCACAATTCTTTGTATTGATGGTGGAGGTGTCCGAGGAATCATTCCGAGTACCATTCTAGCATTCCTCGAAGCTCAATTACAGGTAACAAAAATTCCCCGTGTAATATTTATTTTACTGCATATGTCTCCGTTTGTATTTTTTTCGATTTCGATCTCATCATTTTTAGCTAACCTTGAGTTATGTTGTGCAACTATCTAGAAACTAGATGGTCCGGATGCAAGACTAGCGGATTATTTTGATATCATCAGTGGGACAAGTACGGGTGGACTTGTGACATCCATGCTAACCGCACCAGATGCAAACAACCGCCCACTATTTGCAGCTAAGGAAATCCCTCAGTTCTACCTTGACCATTGCTCAAAGATCTTCCCACAACCGAATCGGTATATTATGTACTTTTGTTGATTTTTTGGATTGCCTGATTACACATTATTGTCGACTGTACTATGTTCTTAATTTGGTTTTTTGCATTTGTAGAGGGATTTTTGACAATGCCAAAAAGTGGATTCATGACATGGTTGGAGGACCTAAATACGATGGTCAATATCTTCATAGACTTTTGAAGGAGTTACTCGGGAATACTAGACTGCATCAAACATTAACTTCCGTTGCTATTCCAGCCTATGATGTAAAGCTAAGACATACATGTATCTTCACAACTGAGAAGGCAAAAACGTCTTTAGTAGAGGATCCATTACTCTCAGATGTCTGCATTGGCACTTCTGCTGCACCGACTTATCTCCCTCCTCACCAATTCCAAGTGAAAGCCAAAGTCAATGAAAGGGAACAAGTACGAGAGTTCAACCTCATCGACGGTGGGGTAGCTGCCAACTGCCCGGTAAGGATACGCATATTAATTTGTTCCGTTTGATGAATCCAAAAATAGAAGTTTTGGTGACTGAGATTCAATAAAATTTTCTCTGTCTGCAGATAATGCTTCCATATGGACTGCTTCCCGAAGTCTGCAAGGGAAATCCTAATTTCTTCACCCAAGGAAAGGGAAAAGTTTTGATACTATCATTAGGGACGGGATCATCTACAAGAGTAGAAGCAGAAAAAAAGGAAATAACAGCTAACATTGCAGCTAAATGGGGAGTTGCGGACTGGTTACGCTACACAAATGGACTCAGCGATTTGTTCTCCCCAGCAGAGTCAGACATATCATATTACGACAATGCATGCATCCAAGGTCTCTCTCAACTCTGGCTCGGTGCTAATCAAATTGATTTCTTCAGAATTCAACATAACTTCACCAAGAGTGAAAGTAGTTCATTATCTTCAATGGACATAGCTACAACAGAAAATCTCGAGAATCTTGTCAGATTAGGCCAGGATTTGTTAAAGAAACCTGTTACACAAGTGAGTGTTGAGACAGGTCAACTTGAACCGGTGGTGCATAATTATCAAGAAAATCTCCAGCAAGAAACTAATGAAGAAGCACTTGTAAGGTTTGCCAAACTGCTGTCAAGTGAAAAGAAGAATCGGCTTGGAAGAAACTACAGTAACATGTCGGACATAGAGAGTGCCATGGATGCCAGTTTATTATCGAGTGCTCTCTAGTGCTCGTAGTGTTATTGTAATACTCAAATTTGCACATATTCAGTCCATAATATATTATATTTCCTTGTGTTATCTATGAATCTCATTGTTTCTCTCTACTGGAGTAATGATACAGTCGATAAATATATATCTTCTTTTTGATCTAAACATGTATACTTCAATCGTTGGCATATCCAAATAAAAGATACAGTGATACCCAGAATGCAACATGGCTTTCTGAACAAAAACATATTCAGACCCTTTGCAGAAGGAGACGAAGTCTAAAGAAAAGATGCAGACAATAAATCTGACCTTAGTACCTCCAGGCTCCAGAGTAATTCTCCCACCATAACTTTCCCAGGCTTTGAGATATCTTTTACCACATGCTTTATGCCTGGACTCTGGAGACGTCTCACGTGATCCATCAGAAGACATGATTCGTCCTGCAGGTTCTGCTGTAGAGTAGCCTTTCCAATCTTTTCAAGCGTAGCTAGTTTGAAGTTCTCTTTGCGTTTCCAATTACGCAGAGTATCCACCAGACAAGAGGCCTCTTTATGGAGGTCATCGATTTCGCTGAACACCTCCCAAATCCTGCTAAGTTTGAGACAGATATACATCATGTACATAATTCCTGCCTCCATGATGGCAATAAGAAACAAGAGTCCAAAGTTCTTACTGACAACGAAACCGAAGATTAAGCATTGCAACTGAAAGTGGGACGGAGTCTCCCAAATGGAGCAAATTAGTGAAAATAACTAATAAGTCATCAGGTGCTCTATAATCTTGTTTGTGATGCAATAACAAAGGATCATGGAAACGAGTATATGCACAGTTCCAGTAATCTGTACTAAAGCAAACGGTGCAACGTAGAGAAAAAGAAAAGGTATATAAGCAGGGATAATCTTTTACCCTTCCCCAAAGTCCCAAACCATTTCTGCGGTATTAAATTTTCAGCAACATGGCATGACCTCCCCTGCGAACCTCTTCACTAGCAAAGAAAAATAACTGTTCTATTAAAATGCCAGTAGCACTCCACCAGACTAGATATCATGTAAAGCATGAAACTGCAGCTGTTCAGGCAAATTTCACGAGAGTGTCGGCATACATACTAACATGCTATCAGGCTTTACAACGGATTCAAAGAGAAGAGCATGTTTTGCAGCACTTGCATGAATGCTCGTTTTTTTATTACAAATTTCTATTAAATCTGCAGGTCTGAAGTCTAAAATCAAACTGCCATATTAGATATGCTCACACAGAACAGGCGCATAATTATTGCTCAAATCAAGTTAGAGCCACCGATTTTACATTTCGAATGATTCATTAGACATACCACCTCACAGACAATCTAAAAAAGATTCTCAAACATAAAATGAAATTCTAATACAGTAAAATCAACAATGCATATTTCTAAGTTCATGAAAATAGTCACTATCTACATATATGATTTAGGATACATATTCTAAGCGCATCAGAGAACACTACTCACCCTCGAATAAGTACTGTCAATCAAAGCCGATGCCTGATTCTTCTTCCCACAACTGATAATGTCAATTTCACTATCTCTCTCTCTGTCGCTCTGTTGATTTCGAAATGAAAAGATTGGAAATCACATACTCAAATTCAATAGAGATGCACATCGAAACATGATCCCAGATTGATTTTGTCTATGTGATTCCCACTGCTTCATTCGAAACTAGAAACTGAACTTCGTTTAACTTGCCCTAATTTCATCGAAAACCCACGTTTCTCCAACTCCAAAAATCTGGTTCGACTGTAGACTGCAATGCCCAGATCGGAATCCACCAATGTCTGATTTCTCTCTGAAGATGAATGCTTTCGAAACTCTCAACAAACTTTAAAATTTTAAAATCCCTTCGCCAGGTTAAAGACGTCGAGTTTAAGAGTTCATGTTAATAACCCAGTCAGTCATTTTAACGGTATTAAAAGTGTTGGTCATGGTTTTAAAGCTATAGGTCACGGTGTCCAATCTCGGTAAATTATCAATATTGGCTTAGTAGCAAATACTATTGAATTAGAAACCTATTATAGGGGCTCCAGGAAAAGAGTTTTGAGGGCTCTTAAGGATTCAAATATCCTACAATGAAGATAAGGGGACCTAATTCATAAGAAAAATACTAAAATACCCTTAACCTATTAAATATTGAAAATCTAAAACTAATTTGTTTTCATTCCTCTCCTTTAATTCTTCCATTTTCTTCTTCACATCACCTCCATCGCTTATTTCTTCGATTAATCGTCAATTCTCAAAATAATTCATTATCGATTAACACCATTTAATCCACCCGCAATGACTTCAATAAGGTAAAAATCAAAAACCCATCTTATTTAATTGGTTTCAATGCATGGATAAGCGGAATCAATCGAATTGGGTTTTGAAAAACAGTTTGAATCGCCTACGGTTGGGAAGTATGAGTTTTCCCAACCGTAGGCAGTCTACGGTTGGGAAATATGAATTTTCCCAACCGTAGACAGTACTGAAACTGTTTTTTGCAAAAATAAGTGATGGGTTTTCTTAGTGTTTTCTTTTAATGATCGTCATCTTCATCACGACGGAGAAGAAGAAGAGAGGAAGAAAAATAATAGGTTTTTTTTTATGATCATCATCTTCATCATGATTTATGAATGAAAAGAGAATGAGAAGACAATAGATTTAGTTTTTTGTATATGATCATCATCTTCATCATGATTTATGAATGAAAAGAGAAAGAAAAGATAATAAATTTGATTTTATAATTCATGGAGGGTATTTTAGCCATTACAAAAAATAATTAGATATGGGGTTTTGCTGATTACTATTTCATAACCCGATTTTGTCATCTTGTGAGCCCTCAAAACCAAATGTTTGGAGCCCCTATAATAGGTTTCTTGAATTAGGCCATGGCAATTTTAGAAAACGCATGTTTTCGTTTTGGATGCTTTTTCCTGTGATTCACTGCATTCTAGGTACCTGCCCCATTTCTCATTAGATGGTACCTCAAAGTGTGAAGCACCAAATCTTGGTAACCTTCCCAAGAGCGTGATGGTTCAGTCAAGAGTCCAGGAGAGAGAAAGTCTGAAATATTAGGAATTTTTCTGGGAGTTGACTTAGGTCAAAATTAAGGTGTCCTTTTCGTTTCTCTTCGTGAATTCTGATTGAGGTCGAGATTCAGCTAGTTTTCTTCGAGATTGTGAGTTTAGGTTCTGGTTTATTTGGTTGTTGTGGTGGGGAAGTGCTATTTCGTACATGTAAGAGATCCAATTTCCTTTGATTTCTACCCTTACTGGTTTGGTAGAGTGGTTGGTTGTGTGATTTTCAGGTTGATGTGATGTATCATTCAAGATATCATTTGGGTGATTGTTTTCTTTCTATCCGTGTCCTGGGTTTTATTTTCTTTCACACCTCCTCTTCTTCCTTAGTTTTTTGATCCTTTTTGAGTGTTATGTTGGATTTCAACTTCTGGTTTCCCTTAGTTTTGTTTGTTTTCAACGAGTTTTATCATGTTTTTGTTGATATGGTTATCTCATTTATTCTGGTTTGGCATCTTTAGTGCTAGACCATGCCTCTATATACTATAATGGATTTTAAAGCCATAACAAAATTTTACCTAACCCAGATTTTATGCAAATGGTTGTGTCTTAGTATAGTTGGTATCATAGTTCTTTGGAGTACAAAAAACTATCTGAAGTTTTGCTTCTTATAATCTTATATCTCTGCTCACCAGTTTACTCGAAGTTAGTTTGCTAAATTGTTTGATTTCATCTGTTTGTAATCAACATATCATTTACATGGATAAAGTGAAGGATTCTGTAAGTCATAATAATCGATTACCACCTTCAAAACTAATCACAATTCTTTGCATTGATGGTGGAGGTGTCCGAGGAATCATTCCGAGTACCATTCTAGCATTCCTCGAAGCTCAATTACAGGTAACAAAAATTCCCCGTGTAATATTTATTTTACTGCATATGTCTCCGTTTGTATTTTTTTCGATTTCGATCTCATCATTTGTAGCTAACCTTGAGTTATGTTGTGCAACTATCTAGAAACTAGATGGTCCGGATGCAAGACTAGCGGATTATTTTGATATCATCAGTGGGACAAGTACGGGTGGACTTGTGACAGCCATGCTAACCGCACCAGATGCAAACAACCGCCCACTATTTGCAGCTAAGGAAATCCCTCAGTTCTACCTTGACCATTGCTCAAACATCTTCCCACAACCGAATCGGTATATTATGTACTTTTGTTGATTTTTTGGATTGCCTGATTACGCATTATTGTCGATTGTAGTATGTTATTAATTTGGTTTTTTGCATATGTAGTGGGATTTTTGACAATGCCAAAAAGTGGATTCATGACATGGTTGGAGGACCTAAATACGATGGTCAATATCTTCATAGACTTTTGAAGGAGTTACTCGGAAATACTAGATTGCATGAAACATTAACTTCCGTTGCTATTCCAGCCTATGATGTAAAGCTAAGACATACATGTATCTTCACAACTGAGAAGGCCAAAACCTCTTTAGTAGAGGATCCATTACTCTCAGATGTCTGCATTGGCACTTCTGCTGCACCTACTTATCTCCATCCTCACCAATTCCAAGTGAAAGCCAAAGTCAATGAAAGGGAACAAGTACGAGAGTTCAACCTCATCGACGGTGGGGTAGCTGCCAACTGCCCGGTAAGGATACGCATATTAATTTGTTCCGTTTGATGAATCCAAAAATAGAAGTTTTGGTGACTGAGATTCAATAAAATTTTCTATGTCTGCAGATAATGCTTCCATATGGACTGCTTCCCGGAGTCTGCAAGGGAAATCCTAATTTCTTCACCCAAGGAAAGGGAAAAGTTTTGATACTATCATTAGGGACGGGATCATCTACAAGAGTAGAAGCAGAAAAAAAGGAAATAACAGCTAACATTGCAGCTAAATGGGGAGTTGCGGACTGGTTACGCTACACAAATGGACTCAGCGATTTGTTCTCCCCAGCAGAGTCAGACATATCATATTACGACAATGCATGCATCCAAGGTCTCTCTCAACTCTGGCTCGGTGCTAATCAAATTGATTTCTTCAGAATTCAACATAACTTCACCAAGAGTGAAAGTAGTTCATTATCTTCAATGGACATAGCTACAACAGAAAATCTCGAGAATCTTGTCAGATTAGGCCAGGATTTGTTAAAGAAACCTGTTACACAAGTGAGTGTTGAGACAGGTCAACTTGAACCGATGGTGCATAATTATCAAGAAAATCTCCAGCAAGAAACTAATGAAGAAGCACTTGTAAGGTTTGCCAAACTGCTGTCAAGTGAAAAGATGAATCGGCTTGGAAGAAACTACAGTAACATGTGGGACACAGAGAGTGCAATGGATGCCAGTTTATTATCGAGTGCTCTCTAGTGCTCGTAGTGTTATTGTAATACTCAAATTTGCGCACATATTCAGTCCATAATATATTATATTTCCTTGTGTTATCTATGAATCTCATTGTTTCTCTCTACTGGAGTAATGATACAGTCGACAAATATATATCTTCTTTTTGATCTAAACATGTACTTCAATCGTTAGCATATCCAAATAAAAGATACAGTGATACCCAGAATGCAACATGGCTTTCTGAACAAAAACATATTCAGACCCTTTGCAGAAGGAGACGAAGTCTAAAGAAAAGATGCAGACTATAAATCTGACCTTAGTACCTCCAGGCTCCAGAGTAATTCTCCCACCATAACTTTCCCAGGCTTTGAGATATCTTTTACCACATGCTTTATGCCTGGACTCTGGAGACGTCTCACGTGATCCATCAGAAGACATGATTCGTCCTGCAGGTTCTGCTGTAGAGTAGCCTTTCCAATCTTTTCAAGCGTAGCTAGTTTGAAGTTCTCCTTGCGTTTCCAATTACGCAGAGTATCCACCAGACAAGAGGCCTCTTTATGGAGGTCATCGATTTCGCTGAACACCTCCCAAATCCTGCTAAGTTTGAGACAGATATACATCATGTACATAATTCCTGCCTCCATGATGGCAATAAGAAACAAGAGTGCAAAGTTCTTACTGACAACGAAACCGAAGATTAAGCATTGCAACTGAAAGTGAGACGGAGTCTCCCAAATGGAGCAAATTAGTGAAAATAACTAATAAGTCATCAGGTGCTCTATAATCTTGTTTGTGATGCAATAACAAAGGATCATAGAAACGAGTATATGCACAGTTCCAGTAATCTGTACTAAAGCAAACGGTCCAACGTAGAGAAAAAGAAAAGGTATATAAGCAGGGATAATCTTTTACCCTTCCCCAAAGTCCCAAACCATTTCTGCGGTATTAAATTTTCAGCAACATGGCATGACCTCCCCTGCGAACCTCTTCACTAGCAAAGAAAAATAACAGTTCTATTAAAATGCCAGTAGCACTCCACCAGACCAGATATCATGTAAAGCATGAAACTGCAGCTGTTCAGGCAAATTTCACGAGAGTGTCGGCATACATACTAACATGCTATCAGGCTTTACAACGGATTCAAAGAGAAGAGCATGTTTTGCAGCACTTGCATGAATGCTTGTTTTTTTATTTCAAATTTCTATTAAATCTGCAGGTCTGAAGTCTAAAATCAAACTGCCATATTAGATATGCTCACACAGAACAGGAGCATAATTATTGCTCAAATCAAGTTAGAGCCACCGATTTTACATTTCTAATGATTCATTAGACATACCACCTCACAGACAATCTAAAAAAGATTCTCAAACATAAAATGAAATTCTAATACAGTAAAATCAACAATGCATATTTCTAAGTTCATGAAAATAGTCACTATCTACATATATGATTTAGGATACATATTCTAAGCGCATCAGAGAACACTACTCACCCTCGAATAAGTACTGTCAATCAAAGCCGATGCCTGATTCTTCTTCCCACAACTGATAATGTCAATTTCACTATCTCTCTCTCTCTGTGTCGCTCTGTTGATTTCGAAATGAAAAAAGATTGGAAATCACATACTCAAATTCAATAGAGATGCACATCGAAACATGATCCCAGATTGATTTTGTCTATGTGATTCCCACTGCTTCTGTAAGCACACTTATTTATCTCCATCGCCACGTGTACTAGCAGAGCCCACGTGGAGGCCATGTCTCAGAGAGATGACACATAGGGGAATCCATGGCGTTTAGACAGCGTGCCATCTGGCAAGACCAACAGTCGAAGATAAAGGAGCATCCAACATAGATGATCCCGCACAACACCAATGAGTTACTCTACCCCATCACGAGGTAAGATGTAATCAACGGTTGGGGACAGTCCAACTGACACAGACGTGACAGGGGAGGGCGACACGTACGCGCACGGACTGGATAGCCCCAACCACTCGTATTTAATGCTGCTCAGAGGGCACGTGTCAGACGCCCCATGGAGGAAGCAAGGATATGCCAGCGCAACGAGCGTGGGTATGATAGAAGCCACGGGGTGACAAGGAAGTCCGCGGACCTTGCACAGAGTACAATCTACTCAGAGGGCACGTGTCAGACGCCCCATGGAGGAAACAAGGATAGGTCAGCATGACGAGTGTGGGTAATATAGAAGCCGCGGGATGATAAGGAAGTCCGCGGACCGTGCACAGAGCACAAGAAGATAAGGTCCCCACAGCTCCGTGTCAGTGGACCCACTTGGTTTAGCTATATATATGAGTACCCCTTCCACAGAAAAGAGGGTCGAGAGAGAGAACTAAGAACTAGGAGAGAGAATAGAGAGAAGTAAGTATGAGTTCAGGGAGATCTCTCCCTGAACCATGTAATTCATCATTTCCCTTACTTTTGTAATCGCTTGCTTCATAGTAGATATCTCCGATCCGTGGATGTAGGCCTTAGTGCCGAACCACGTAAATCATCGTCTCCTTTACTTTTTGTATTCGTATGGTTTCATTTATGTATCCATATCTCAGATCTATCACCTTGGGAATGATGACGAGATCATGACAAACTTGCGGGTTTGGAATCTATGAATCATCATCTACCTAAGCATACTATGCTTTTTCCGCACTTTAATGCATGTATCTAATTCATGTTAAGATTGTTTGTGATTCCACGGATGACACCGGATGTCCGTGCTCACAATTTGGCGCTAAAACGGGGACTTCGTCCCGAAAAGATTTATCTTTTCCGTGACTTTGGACCTCTACCTCAAAAATTTTACTTAAAAACACAAACAAATCCGTTCAAGGACTCGTTCTTCGCACATATTTGTGTCCTTTACACTTCCAACCTACGGATCTGGATCTTTTACAAACACAAACTAACAGATCTATGTTTTCGAACTCTTTTTCGCACGTATTTATGTCTATTGTGTTTTCTACCAACAGATCTGGGCATTATGCAACCTTTAAACCAACAGATCTGAGTTTTAACTGTTATTTCAAACACAATTGCCGTCCAAAGATTTGGACTTTTTTGCAAACGACCATCCATGGACCTTACCCCGGTTAAGTCCGCATCCGTCTACATTATTCACATTGCTCGCCAAACTAACAAGCTTGAACTAACAATTAACCCGTGGACTTTTTGTCTCGGTTTACCTCCGTGCTTTCTGTGCAGAATATTACAATGGAGAAGAACAAAGATACCGGGAAAACAAAGATGTTTTTTTGAAAGAGACACCAAGGACTACGCCAAGAATAACCGAGCAAACAAAATGGCGCGGGGTTCTCAACCAGGGAAAAGACGCAGAACGGAGCGGAAAGCACATTCCTTTCGAGACGCGGGTATCATCGCAATGGAAGAAAAGAAGACCGCGGCAAGAAAACCGCTCACAACACCGAAGGAACTTCTCAAATGGTCGCCTCCAAAGTGACAATACAACTCGGCCCACTGAACCTCGTGAAACAGTGGCAGAATCAGTAATCCAGAACCCCCCCTATGGGATGCCGCAGACTAACGAACAAAACGAACAATTGCACGCAGGATCCTACGAAATGATAGAGCCGGATAGACAGATAGCGAGGGGAACCAACACCGCGGCCCCCGAGGCACAAGCCCAGGTCCAGATAGGAACAAATCAAGCATCAAACCAATCTGCGCAGTTTTTGGCGCAATTAGAAGAACTAAAACGGAATCAACAGACATACGCGGATGCGGTGGCCTTACTAGCCCAAGAAAACCAGCAATTAAGAGAGAAGATCCTCCAAAGCGCGAGCTAGAAAATCAGCGGGACGAGGCTAACTCGGAGTGCAGAAATAGAGACCGGAGGATGATCCTCGAGAACACACCTGCAATAGTCGGCCGAAGAGGTGCGCGGAATAATAGAAGGTCCGACCCGGACTATAACCCGGATACATCGGTTACTACGATGAGGAGGAGGCCACGACGTCGAAATCTACAAGGAAGGCACGCCCTTCCATTCAAGAAGAACACTTGTTTGGCAATGGAGAATCTCCATGCGCGGAGATGTTAGCGAGAGATTAATCAAATCAAGACTAGGCAGGGAGGTGGAAGACTAGAACAGATTATGAAGGAAGCCAACACCACCCCACTCACACAACAATTGGCCACCGCTATCATACCCCAGAAGTGCCCGGTCCCATCCTTCGAGTGTTACGACGGATCCACCGATCCCGCTGCTCACCTACGATATTACAACGGGGTAATGGCCGGATGGGACCACGATTGAAGCTATACTCTGCAGATACTTCCCTTCAAGCCTGAAAGGATCCGCCCTATCTTGGTTTGATAACCTCAAGCCTGGATGCATCAATTCGTATGATCAACTCACGGAAAAAATTCTTGGCTACTTATATGTACAACAAGGTTGTAAACACGAGGGATGGACAAGCTCTTCTCGCTTGCAATCAAATACAAGGAGTCCATTCGAGAATACACGGATAGGTGGCACAAGATATGTCAAGCCATAGGACATGTGGATCCCGTGGTGAGTATTAATTGTTACAAATGGGGGCTCGACAGGATGAGCCCTTTGTTTGTTGAAATCCACGGCACCTCTCCAACCACAGAAGGAGATTTGAGGATAATCATCGAAAAACATGCAAGGTTGGAAGAAATTCAAAGAGAGAACCCGAGAAACAGGCTCAACGACCCCCACGGACCAATTCCGCGGAATTAGCGAACAGATCAAGCGAACGCCAAAAGGATCGGAAAGATGACCACAAAAGGGGTGGAAGAAAATTTGAGGACCGAGTCTACACAAAGCTCATTACCAGCTACTCACGCATTCTAAAGGAGATCAAGAATCGTGAAGACCTAGACTGGCCTTGGTCTAAGGGGAAACAACCACCGGCCTCGGCAGAATCCAAAGAGTATTGCGATTTCCACTGCTTCTACGGGCACTCAACTGAGAAGTGCAAAAATCTTAAGATAGCGATACAAAAGCTGATTGATGCAGGGGATCTCAAAGAGTATATAGAAAAGGCTGGAAGCGAGGACAGAACCAAACGCAAAGAAACGAGGTCCAATTGCCGGAGGGTAATCGTACACCGAACACTATATCTGCTCGGAAAACAAAGAACCAACCCTAACCGCACGGATAGGGAAAAGACCGAGGAAACAGTTTGAAGACTATTGTGAGCTTTACAACTTAGATGGAAAAGAAGTGGAAGAGCACGAAGAGTGGATGAACGCACCCCCTAACCTTCGAGGCCGAGGACATTGAGGACGACATGGAAGATCACAACGACCCTTTGATCCTCACTTTGCCAATCGCGGGATGCAACATAAAGAAAATACTCATTGATGGAGGGAGCTCAGTAAACGTCCTGTTCTATGATACCTTCAAGCGCATGGAGCTTAATGACGAGCAACTCTTGACCTCGCACTACACCATCTACGGATTCAATGGTACGGCTACGAAGCCTGTCGGGGATATTATTTTGCAAGTAGACGCAGGTCCGATGAAAGTTAACGCCCGCTTTAGTGTGGTGAACACGCCTTCACCCTACAATGCCATTATTGGACGAAAATGGGTCCACAAGCTTAAGGGAGTCGCATCCACCTACCATCAATACCTTAGGTTTCCTACTCCCACTGGGGTGATGGAAATCAAGGGTGATCAAGTTTCCGAAAGGAATGCCGGTGCAATGCAAATACGGCTAAATAATGAAGAAGATGAGAAAAGAAGAACCCGCGGGGCACGGAACAAAGCAATATCCAAGGATAAAGCCATTGACAAGTACTTGGAAGAGATCTCGGGAAAAAACTTGTCTAAAGGGAATTCCGTAGGAAACACGGAGGCATCAACATCAAACGCAAGCCAGGGCGCTCTTGCGAACAAAGAACCCGAGCCTACCAAATAGCAATTAAAGAAAGTTCCTCACCTGGGGGACCAAAACCCACATTCACATCCTTGGAAGCGGTGAAGGAAATTAACATAGGAACGGAGGAGTATCCAAAGAAGATCAAGATAGGAACTCTAATGGACAGAGAACGCGAAGCCTCACTAATAGAACTACTAAAGGAATACGCGGACATATTCGCATGGAAACTATCCCGATATGCCCGGAATAGACCCTCGAGATAGTACAACATGAGCTACGCATCAAACCTGGCACACCCCAATACGACAAAAGATACGAAAGGTGGCTACGGAGTATCATAAAGAAGTAGAAACGGAGGTCACGAAAGTCGTTGGAGGCCGGTTTTATAAAAGAAGTCAAATATCCCACTTGGATCTCAAACATGGTAATAGTACCAAAGAAGAATGGAGGGGTCAGAATCTGCATCGACTTCACCAACCTGAACAAAGCATGCCCCAAGGATAGTTACCCGCTACCCAGCATTGACCAGCTAGTCGATGCAGTAGAAGGATACGAAGAGTTATCATTCATGGACGGATACTCCGGATACAACCAATTATTTTTGGCAGAAGAAGATCAGCAGCATACTGCATTTTACACACCCCATGGTCTGTATTGCTACGTAAGGATGCCTTTCGGGCTCCGGAATGCGGGAGCAACGTACCAAAGGATGGTCGATGCCATTTTCAAGCCATGGATCGGAATGACCTTAGAGGTCTATGTTGACGATATGCTCGTAAAGAGCAGGTTAAGGAAGGACCACCACCAGGACATGAGGGACATCTTCGAAGCTATGAGAAAACACAATATGAAGGTAAACCCGGAAAAATGCACTTTCGGAGTAACCTCAGGAAAATTCCTTGGGTACCTGGTGACAAAAAGAGGCATCGAAGTAGATCCCGCAAAAATCCGAGCCATAGTAGACATGCCGTCTCCAAGAACCTAAAAGAGGTACAAAAGCTCGGTGGATCCCTAACAGCCCTGGAAAGGTTCATCTCAAGATCCTCGGATAGGTGCAAACTCTTTTTCAACATACTAAAAAAAGGGACGAAATTTGAATGGACGGCAGAATGCGAAGAAGCCTTCTTGGGTATCAAACAGTACCTAGCAGAAATCCCCATCCTTCAGAAACCGGACCCGGATGAGGTTTTGGCACTATACATTGCGGCGACAGACGATGCAGTAAGTGCAGTACTCGTCAGAACCCACACAAAGGAGGAGCAACCGATCTACTATGTCAGCAAAACCCTGAATTCCGCGGAAAGGAACTACACGAGAATCGAACATCTAATCTTAGCCGTCGTATGGTATACATTAAAACTAAGGACGTACTTCTTAACACACGACATACGTATCCATGTCGAGCACCCTTAGAGACCATCCTCAAAGGGGCAGGAAAGGTAGGACGCATAGCAAAATGGAGCACGTACCTCGACCAGTTCAACATCCACTATGAGCTCCAACATTCTCGAAATCGCAAGTATTAGCGGACTTTCTAGCAGACCTACCTTTGGACAACGAAGAAGAAGTGATACAGGATGGAGGGTCATGGGCGCCCCTGAAATAGAAAAACTAGAGCCAAATAATATTCTTGAACCAGTAAACCCACGACAATGGGAGGTCTTTGTTGATGGCTCCAAAAATAGAGAGGGCGCAGGGATAGGCATCGTCATCACCACACCCACAGGGGACAGAATTGTGCACGCATTCAGATTGGAATTCGAAGGCCATACAAACAACATCGTAGAATATGAAGGTGTGATCCACGCACTCCGTTTGATAATTGAATTAGGGATACAAGAAGTACGGTTGACAAGTGACTCACAACTAATCATACGGCAGATAGGCTACGAATACAATGTGTATGACGAAACGTTGATGACGTACATGGCTCTGGTACAAACATTGGCTTCCCAAATACCAAAAATCAAATTCCGACATCTGCGTAGGAAGGAGCTTAGACACGCAGATGCCCTGGCATACATATCATCCATGCTTAAAAATGAGGATGTCAAAGCCATCAAGATAACAAGAGTGTACGAACCATCCATCAAGCTCCAAGAGACATGCGCGGCTAACCGACGCAAATCTAAGGAAGAGGATATCTCTGATGATGATGTCGGAGAGCACATATTCGACGACTTCCAGGACGATGATATCACGCGACAAGCTGACGAAGATGACGATCACAGTCAGGAAGCAGATTGGAGAATCGAAATCCATTCTTTCTTAAAAGAGGGGAAACTCCCCCAGAATATCAAGCAGGCTAGAAAAATACAATCCAGAGCAGGGATGTACGAATTAAGGGACCAAACCTTATACAGAAAATCATTCCTCGGGCCACTTCGCCGCTGCCTATCCCGGTCAGAGGGACATATCATCTTGAAAGATATCCACAGAGGAGACGCGGGGAATCACAGCGGAATGAGGTCCCTAGCGGATAAGGCAAAGACGCAGGGTTACTACTGGCCTACCATGATCCAAGATGCAGCTAGAATGGCGAAAAGATGCGAAGAATGTCAAAGGTTTGGTAAACGAATCCACGCCCCAGCCACAAAGTTAAACTCTGTGGACAGTCCGTGGCCCTTCGGGAAATGGGGTATCGACATAGTAGGCCCACTCGTATCAGGGACTGGGAAGAGAAGATTTCTGATAGTGGCAACGGACTATTTCAGCAAGTGGGTAGAAGCAAAGGCACTGGCAAGAATTCGGGATTCAGACGTGTTTACTTTCATTTTTCAAAATATCATCTACAAGTTTGGCATCCCCGTAGAGATAGTTTCCGACAACGGTAAACAAATCGCAAGGGAAGAATATCGACTTTCTGCTCGACACCTTCAAGATTCGAAAAAACAAATCCACCCCATATATCCACAAAGCAACGGACAAGCGAAGCCACAAATAAAACTTCGGGCGCTTATCCTTAAAAAACAACTAGACGAATACAAGGGCGGTGGTGTGAGCAGTTGCATAACGTTCTATGGGCATATAGGACGACTCGAAGATCAGCTACCGGAGAGTCTCCGTTTTTACTCACATACGGAGCAGAAGCAGTGATCCCTACGGAAATCCTACTTCCAACAACAAAGACAGAAGCATGGGAAAAGAACCTCACCACGGACATGATGTTGGAAAAGCTTGACGATCTCGAAGAAAGGAGAGAAGCGGCACTACAAAGAATGGAAAACTACCAACGCAGGCTAGCCAGAGAATATAACAAAAAAGTGAAACTTAGGAATTTTGTAGAAGGGCAGTATGTGTTGAGAACCATTCCCCAATACCAACGAGAAAAGAAGTGGGGAAAATTAGCACCAACTTGGGGAGGACCCTACGTAATACACGACATCGCAGGAAATGGCTCTTACTATCTGCGTAACCTGAAAGGGGAAATCCTCATGCATCCGTGGAATGCCAAATATCTCAAGCCATACTACCCATAACCCACCACCTGCGTATGCCTTTCAGAAGAAGAAAACGGATTTACGAGTCCGCATGTCTCTATCTCTGACGAAGGAGTAACGCGCCTTAACTTTTTTAATCAATACAAGCTCTCATTTTCAAAGGACACATCCTACAATATTCTATTCATTACCCATACACATTTCAATTTATTCCAGGTCACAACCTATACCGTATGAGACACATGTATATATTTACACAATGTACATTGTAAACCATGCCACATCTTAATAAAACATCGATACTATCGTTACCCCGTGGACGTAGGCCTTAGGGCTTAACCACGTAAATCATTGTGCAGTTATTATTATTAAGAATTGGCACTATACTAAGAGGGATATCCCGCACAAAGCGTGGATCATACCCACGGCAATATACCGGGCAATATACCGGGCAATACACACACACGCAACATATCGGAGCATACAAATGCAATCTCTCGGAACTCCTCCGTAAGTGTCTATAAGTGTATGACCAGAGGCGACTTCCCACGAATGAGATACCCGAGCAATATTACAAGCCACGAACTCAATGGAATATATCCTTGAACGTCGAAGAGACCCCCACCGTTCAGAAATCCTCTGGCCAAGGAATTAGCTGGGCGGGGTGCAAGGTCACAAGACAATTCCGGGGATATCAACCTACGGAATTGCACAGACAATACACTTTCTCAAATTCAAAAATTGATAAACACTACGGAATTACTCATTATGTTTAACTTAATGTGTAAAGCTGATAGATGTAAATTCAACAAAATTCAAAGTCAGATTTAAACACCAAAGTTTGATCTAGTACATGGCAGTTGATTACAAGCCCAACAAGTAAAATAGCAAAAACGCCAAAAAGGATAAGCAACTGAGATCAATCCCTAGCATACTAGCTACGGTCTACTGAGAAGGAGCGTTATCCGCAGGTTTATCCTTCATTGATGAGGGAACACTACCACCCGAGGAGGGCCCAGAAGAACTTGACGGAAGCGCGGGCACGGGGCGCCGGGTATAATTCTTGGTCAGCCCATGACTCTTCTTGAGATCCAGCTCAATCTCACCGAGAACCATGTTAATCTCTTCGCTAGTGCCGCACGAGCCACGAAGCCTATGGCTACGTTCTTCATCTCAGCCTGATTCAGGGAAGTGGAAAGCTGGTCTACCCTTCGATTGGCTTGCTTCAACATTTCCTCCCGAGAATTCACTTGGCCCTCCAATTGAACTACCTTAACCTGAGCTTCGGCAAACTTTCCATCCGCAGCTTTAAGTCAGTCCCTCGGAGCTACGGACAAAGGAGAAAGACAGAGTTATAACAAATACAACACAAAGCACACTCGATGACAAAAACGTATACCTTCACAATGATCAACCGCGAATCCTTTGTTTCACGCGGCATAATCATATTCATCGATAACCTATCATAATCTACCCGCAAGATTATGAGCATACCAACTCGCGCTCAGATCATTTCGAAGCATCGAGTCATAATGACGATATCGATTAACCTCATCATTCTTCGATTCCAATCCCTTGTTAAGGCGATACATAGTCACCTCTAAGTCTCTCTCACGCTCAACCCGACGGCCACATCGGCTCGAGACGCGGATAAAGCACCACCGAGAGCACTACACTCTGCCCTAGCATCGTCTCTTTCCTTGGCAAGACGCTGCATATAAGTCCGTACATCCGAGGGGTGAGAAGACCGCTCGCCGCGAGGCTTGTCTTCCACATTAAGCTTAATTTCTAAAGAGGAAATCTGCCGGGGCTTTCTCAAGATTATCCCGCGTCCCATAAAAGAGCCCCGTTGAACAAGTGGCGGTCATGGTTATTTCGATTTTGAAGATCTACCAAGCAATGCTTTTTCTTACGCCATTCTTCGACCATAGCGTTATGAACATCCGCGCGGGCATTCCATTTCGCAGACTCGCTCTTAAGTTTTTCAACTAACTCAGCAATGCGACCTTTTTGACGAGTCCTCTCATTCCAAAGCCAAAACAATTCAGGGACTCCGCCCACTGAAGACAGTACAACGGGAGGAGGGAAGAAGGAGAAAACTCAGAACAAATAAGGAGCAGGAAACTACCAAAGAAGAAGAAGCGCAGACCCGAAATAGACGAGGAGGTCTTCTCGGAAACAAATAACTTGGCCTTAACCGAGGCTGCACTCGTTAGCCACTTTGCCTCCTCCGCGTCCTGCCGCTCCTACGCTTAACGGACCCTTCGACTCCGCTTATTTCCGCATCTTTAGCTGGAGACCAAGGCTTCAACGCCCCGAAAGCGTTTCTTCACAATGCCGGAGCTTCCCTTCTAGCTTGAGAGACTTAGCTTTGAAGAGTCGGTAAAGATGATGGTTACAATACTCACTCCTCATCATCTACCAATCAAAAGGGAAATTAGTTCACAACACTTTTAAGCAAAATCGTGGATAGAAGGAACCAGACAAACCTCCAATAATCGGCTGGGGATAATCAGACTGGTACCCATCAGCAATGGCCATCATGTCAGCAACTGTAGGGGATCCACCACGAGATCAATCCCACTGGTCACAAGATTCTTGCCCCACCCCGATCTACCACCTCCTCAGGGGTTAACTCCATCTGCCTACGAGTAAATGAATCTGAACTCTTTTCCCCTTCAATCACCGGGGCAGGATGAGGTACAACAAGCAAATTTTTCTTTCGCAGCCAGGCCAAAACGACATCATCGCCATCCGCGACCAAGGACCGCGTAAAGTCATCCGAAGGAGAGTCTAAGGATGTCCCACCAAACGAGGCACCGGTTGTAGCCCAGCGTCAAAACCCCACCAACGGTGGAGGAGGTACCAACACAAACCTCGAGATGTACTTTGCCAAAACCCCAAGATCGGACCCACGTGTGGGGTCACCACCGCAGCTATCCTTAAGGACATTCCGCCATCACCATCGGGAAGGGGTGAAATCCAGAAACAAGCCCCATAACTCGCCATGTCGAATGATTGCTCCCCGGATAAAACCCTACCAAAAGAAAACTCATCACAAGCACCCCCATCCTCGTCACCACTGCCAAGAACAATTCCCTTACCTTTGTCTATAACATCCCCACTGAACTTAGTAGCCCCCTCGGCCTGATATCCACCACCACCACCAACGGACGGATCTCCACCACCACCAGTGGTCTGAGCACCATCATCTCCACCACCACCAGTGGTCTGAGCACCATCACCTCCACCACCACCAGTGGTCTGAGCACCATCATCTCCACCCCCACCAGTGGCTGGACCACCATCATCTTCACCACCACCAAGTGGCTCACCACCATCACCTTCACCACCACCAGGTGGCTGACCACCATCACCATCACCTTCTTGAACAAAGGAGAAGTCTCACCCGCTCTTCCTATCGAGAAACATCCTCATCACCATCCACCTGGACTATTAACATCCTCGAAGTGTGAAGAGCCCTCGGTGGGAGAATTCGACGATTGTTTGGGATTAAGTTTCTTATTTCTACGCACCTACAACACACAATGATCAACATTGGCATCTCTTTTCCTTGGCATAATCAACATTATTAAAGAAAACGAAGGGGCATGTATACGTAGAAAACAAACAACACACCTTAGTAGCATCAATATTCTCGGGAGAAGGTTAGCATCGGAGATATCCTCGTCTTCCACGACATCAACATCGCGACTATAAGCAAAGTCCATACCTTCAAAGCTCATCTGCCAGGGGCAATAATGGGCATAACGAGCGGGAGAAGCTTCGCGATAAGGACTGTTATCAGTAGGCTGCCAACCATGGGGTCCAGGGACCCAACCATAGGCCCACTCGACCAACAACTTCAAGAATGCAAGTGGCAGACCACTCATAATCGTGATCACGCTAATTCTCTCATCAAGTGGGAATATGAAAACAATCAGCACCAGGAACCCTAGCCATCTTGGAATCACTCACCTCGCCTCGAAAAAGGCGAAATTCCCCCTTCATTGAAGCAATGTTCCGCAGACTCACGAGACCACGGCTTACGAGTATTCCTCGTTAACATAATCTCCGAAGGATCTTTGAAATTCTCGAGAGTATACCACCCTTTCTCCTCCTCTAGTTTAGGGGCATATCAAGTCATCATCGTGCACTTACTACGAAGATAGCATTCTCAGAGATGACGAAGATAGTTCCCTGTCAACTGCTGCACCCCACGATTATGGCTTTTCTTGGCAGAATTGCGGCTAGACAAGACCCGATAGTAGAAATCATCACCGGCTCTATATAAGGGCAACATCAAACCAGCCTCGAAAGCACCCACGGTCGTCGGCCAAATGAAAGGCATCATACCGATAATTGGTAACCATCTCATAAGTTATATCTTTATCGGGGGCAAAAACGCACTTGGAAGTGCTTTGAAGACCGTGCTTCAACTTGAAAGCTTCAAGATCAATATGCCTGAAAGTAAACTTCTTATTACCCAAAGGTAAAGGTCGAAAAGTAACAACAGAGTCATCCTCGAAAGCATCCCCAGTAGTATCTTCCGCAGAATCCGCGGCCTTCTTCTTAGGAGGAACTACATCTCCCGAGGATTCTATTTCCACAGCCTTTCTCTTTGAAGACAGAGTTTTAGTCAATTTACCTAAATTAGGCACAGGTGGATTAGTCCGCGGTGGAAGTTTGGTGCGGAGAGGCTGTACATCTAGAGGATCAGTGCGAGGAGTCTGCTGTCTCTTCGGAGACCCATTTCTAGGGCGATTCACGGCATATCTAGACCCCGTGGCTGATCACCCCTTTTAAGTGAAGACCTGCGACCGAGGACGAAGACGTTCGTCCTTCCAGGGATTACCATGGGTAAGTGAAGGCGGCTTCATCCCTAATATTGGAATCATTCCGAGGAGATCTGTGAGGACTCGACGGAGGAGTTTGGTAAGGAACCCGCGGATGATCGGACATACCTACGGACACAAACACAAATAAAAGCGCAAGTCAGAGGCGAATAAGATCGAAAAGCGAAAAAATCTCAAGAACAACTGCAAACCCTAGAATTCGTCTACAACTACTTAAACTCTCAAGTCATTATCCCAACTCAAAAAGAAGAAAGATAAAACTAAAGCACACGACTCGTGGCGTCAACTCTCAAATCCCCGGGGTATACGTAAATATAAACTCATCATCAACGCATCACCACAAGATTAAGAACTCAACAGCTTAGGCATGGTGATTAAACTAATAAAAAGACCATACCTGAACCCCAAAGATTAAATCAACAGCAACAAGGTGGCGCCAGCAAAGAAGCCTGACCACAATAACGACAACGACAAATAACCCACGTTGGCGGCAACGGAACAATAGCAGCAACAACAATGATGTCGTAGGAAGTTAAGAAGATGAAGAAGACAAAAGAACGAGAGAATAAAAACGAGAGAATGTGAATTAAATTCACATTCTCTCACTCCTTTTTATAAGACCAGAGAAACCGGTCCACTACCCAAAGGCGATTATGGTCGGACATGGGAAACGTGCACAATAAATGTATGTAGCACCTTTTTGTAGAGAAGTTATGAGGAGGGAGATAAAACGTACCACGGTTCTTCTTCCAACAAAAGCTAAACGCCTTGATCGCAAAGAAGAGGGCAAATTGTAAGCACACTTATTTATCTCCATCGCCACGTGTACTAGAAGAGCCCACGTGAGGCCATGTCTCGGAGAGATGACACATAGGGGGCATCCATGGCGTTTCCACAACGACGTGCCATCCAGCAAGACCAACGATCGAAGATAAAGGAGCATCCAACATAGATGATCCGCACAACACCAATGAGTTACTCTACCCCATCACGAGGTAAGATGTAATCAACGGTTGGGGACAAATCAACCCCGACACGGCACGTGACAGGAGGGCCGAGACACCGTCCTGGCACCTGACCGGGATAGCCCCAACCACTGTATTTAATGCTCCGGAGGGCACGTGTCGGACGCCCCATGGAGGAAGCAAGGATATGCCGGTAAGAACGAGCATGGGTATGATAGAAGCCCACGGGGTGACAAGGAAGTCAGCGGACCTTGCTTGCAGTACAATCTACTCGGAGAGGGCACGTGTCGGGCGCCCCATGGAGGAAACAAGGATAGGTCAGCATGACGAGTGTGGGTAATATAGAGCGCGGGATGATAAGGAAGTCCGCGGACCGTGCACGAGCACAAGAAGATAAGGTCCCCACGGCTCGTGTCGGTGGACCCACTTGGTTTAGCTATATATATGAGTACCCCTTCCACGAGAAAAGAGGGTCGAGAGAGCGAGAACTAAGAACTAGGAGAGAGAATAGAGAGAAGTAAGTATGAGTTCGGGAGATCTCTCCGAACCATGTAATTCATCATTTCCCTTACTTTTGTAATCGCTACTTCATAGTAGATATCTCCCGGATCCGTGGATGTAGGCCTTAGTGCCGAACCACGTAAATCATCGTCTCCTTTACTTTTGTATTCGTATGGTTTTCATTTATGTATCCATATCTCGGATCTATCACCTTGGGAATGATGACGAGATCATGACAAACTTGCGGGGTTTGGAATCTATGAATCATCATCTACCTAAGCATACTATGCTTTTTCCGCACTTTAATGTATGTATCTAATTCATGTTAAGATTATTTGTGATTCCACGGATGACACCGATGTCGGTGCTCACAGCTTCATTCGAAACTAGAAATTGAACTGCTTAACTTGCCCTAATTTCATCGAAAACCCATGTTTCTCAACACCAAAAATCTGTTCATGATGTAGACTGCAATGCCCAGATCGGAATCCATCAATGTCCGATTTCTCTACGAAGATGAATGCTTTCGAAACTCTCAACAAACTTTAAAATTTTAAAATCCCTTCAAAGTTAAAGACGTCAAGTTTAAGAGTTCATGTTAATAACCCAGTCAGTCATTTTAACGGTATTTAAAGTGTTGGTCGTGGTTTTAAAGCTATAGGTCACGTGTCCAATCTCGGTAAATTATCAATGTTGGCTTAGTAGCAAATACTATTGAATTAGGCGATGGCAACTTTAGAAACCGCATGATCAATGTTGGCTTAGTAGCAAATACTATTGAATTAGGCCATGGCAATTTTAGAAACCCCATGTTTCGTTTTGGATGATTTTTCCTGCGATTCAATTTATGCATTCTGGTACCTGCCCCATTTCTCATTAGATGCTACCTCAAAGTGTGAAGCACCAAATCTTGGTAACCTTCCCAAGAGCGTGATGGTTCAGTCAAGAGTTCGGGAGAGAGAAAGTCTGAAATATTAGGAATTTTTCTGGGAGTTGACTTAGGTCGAAATTAGGGTTTCCTTTTTGTTTCTCTTCGTGAATTCTGATTGAGGTCGAGATTCAGCTAGTTTTCTTCGAGATTGTGAGTTTAGGTTCTGGTTTGTTTGGTTGTTGTGGTGGGGAAGTGCTATTTCGTACATGTAAGAGATCCAATTTCCTTTGATTTCTAACCTTACTGGTTTGGTAGAGTGGTTGGTTGTGTGATTTTCAGGTTGATGTGAGGTATCATTCAAGATATCATTTGGGTGATTGTTTTCTTTCTATCCGTGTCCTGGGTTTTATTTTCTTTCACACCTCCTCTTCTTCGTTGGTTTTTTGATCCTTTTTGAGTGCTCTGTTGGATCTCAACTTCTGGTTTCCCTTAGTTTTGTTTGTTTTCAACGAGTTTCATCATGTTTTTGTTGATATGGTTATCTCATTTTTTCTGGTTTGGCATCTTTAGTGCTAGACCATGCCTCTATATACTATAATGGATTTTAAAGCCATAACAAAATTTTACCTAACCCTGATTTTATGCCAATGGTTGTGTCTTAATATAGTTGGTATCATAGTTGTTTGGAGTACAAAAATTTCCAAGTATAAATCTCAGTTAAATCTAAAGCATAATCACAAATATTTTCCACTGCATATGGCGTCAAGTCCTGAATCCTTAAATAAACTTCATCAAAATCCTGAGTCTTCTTCTGATATCGTGGAAACCTTAGCTGTCAATATGAAGAATAATCTTAATTTAGAAAGTGCAATAGAACCCATTGTTTACTTGGATAAGCATATGGTCTTAGGAAAAAAATATATTATAGTTTGAGTATGTTAGGCAGAATCTGTTGTCCTTTTACTATATCAACAAGTAGAGTGAAGAAATTAGTTAGAGATACTTGGCCAATGTTCAGAGAAGTTGGTATTAAGAAATTTGGAGCACGATTAAATGTTCATCTCTATAAGTTTGGGTCTGAAATTGATATTATGAGAATCAAAGATGATGGGCCATGGGTGTTGGATAGTTATCTGGTGGTGCTGATTGAAATTCCGGATATGGGCTTCCAATTTGGTGCAGTTATTAACATGGATTACGAGTTATTCATTGTGTTTATGTGCATAATTCCTATTTAATTATTACCTACAACAGCTTACAGAGTTATGGCTTCAACATTAGGTGAATTATGTGGGTTTGCTGAGCCAATGGGTTTATCTTCGGAGCATAAAACAGTTAAAAAGTTGATTAAGATTAATGTCACATGTTCGCTACCAAGGAGGGTGTTGGTTAGAGCTCAAGAAGAGGAAGCATGGGTTTCAATTAATTATAATGTTATGCCCTGGAGGATTTGTGAGATATGTAGAGTCTTAGATCATAGAAATGAACCATGTGTTGATGGTCAGGTGATAGTTGTGGAAGATATTTCATCTGGCCGTGAAGATAGAGCTGAGATCTTGATGGAAGTTGGTCATGTGGGTCACAGTGGTCATGTAGACATGAGCAAGCATGGGGTTATCAAAGCTACAATCGCAGCTACTCCGCACTAGAGGAGGCTAGGGGTTCGATAGAAGGAATGGAGGAGGAATTTATGGTTGTGGTGAAGCAGGTAGGTGTGGTGCAAGATACCATTGTTGCTGAGGAACAAAACTCAGGGGGGCTCAATCTGGCTGTTGATAAAATAGTCAGTAAAGATAATAGAAGAAAGGAGTATAAAAGAATGGTTGAGGAGAGGAACATAATTAAAGGGAAATCAATAGTTGGTGAAACTTCGGTGGGAGTTTTGGTTTCTTCTCCTACGAAGGATGGAATCTCTTCTGGTACCTTAGTGATAAGGGAAGGTGGTCATACGGTGGATTTGGAGGAAGCTATCAAGCGTCTGGATGAAGCTAAAGAGTATCAATTAAAAGTAGGTACTCTCATAGATTTCTCTGTTAATATTGTAGAACCTGAAATAAAGAAGAGGAAGTACAAAAGGAAGGTAGTAGTGGTTAATGAGAATGCTAAGAAAACCAAGGGGGGTCAGATAACTGAGATTTCTGATGAGATCACATTAGGGAAAAACTTTTACAAAAATGATCTTATTTTCTATCAAAATTCGGATAATTCTTTTTGTAATATTTCCGATTTGACTTTAAAAATGCTTTTTCCTACTCCTTCTCTGTGTTGCGCTGGTGAAGGTGATACCAATATAATTCTGGCTAATCCTCAAATGATTAGCATTCCTGCTCAGCCCCATGATGATCCTTATGATATGTTTAATGACTACATCATTGATACGCTTGTGGATCCATGCCCAAACCAAGCTGCTGGAACACGTAACGAGATATTGCTATCTGCTCATACAAACAATCAGGTACACTCTCAGATCAACTTTAACTCTGTTATGAGCATATGCAAAAACAAGAACAAGTATGACAACAATGACAATGATTGTGAGCATGGTTTAAATTACTAGAATTTGGTTAACATCTGGAATGTGAAGTATGTATTTGTTAACTTTCACTTTGGCAAAGAGGATATTACGCATGACTATATAGATAAGGAGATGCATATTTACTTGATTGATATTGATGTGTTAAATATGCATAATTATGTCTGGTATAAGGAATCCATTCAATTTCGAAGTATGAAAATTTTGTCATGGAATTGTCAAGGGTGTGGGAAAAATTACACAAGGGATCACTTTAGAGCTTTAATTAAGTCTGTTCAACCTGATATTATTTTCCTTAGTGAAACTAAACAAATTAAACCTAAAGTTGAGAGTTTGTTTAGATCAGTCAAATATGAAAATATGCATGTTATGGATCTTGTTGGTAAATCGGGAAGGGTTGCCTTAGCTTGGTTGGATATGGTTAATCTAGATGTCACTCGGGTGTCACATTTCTACATCAATGTTTGCATAACTGGTCAGATCACTTGAAAAGAATGGATTCTTAGTTGTCTTTGTGGACATCCACAAGACAAGAAAATAACTTGGGACTTTTTAACGCAGATGTCCTCAATTACCAATCTCCCTTGGATGGTAATTGGGGACTTAAATGTCACTCTGCATAAGGAGGAATCTAAGGGGGATTGTAGAATAAACAGACTAGAGATAGAGAAATCAGTTGAGGCAGTGAATCGGGCAAGACTAGTAGATATTGGGTTCTACGGTTATCCGTTTACTTGGTCGAATCACAGAAATGATACTAAGTTAATTGAGAAAAAACTTGATAGGGGTTTAGCTAATAAATATTGGTTGGATTTATCCTAGATACTAAGGTGGTTCATCTAAGCGTTATTGCTTCTGATCATAGTCCAATTATTCTAAGCACCAAGCAAGTGATGAATGATGGGGCTAAGCCTTTTAAGTGTTTTGGTACTTGGTTAAAAAATGAGTCATGTATTGATGTTATAATTGATTCCTGGATAACTCATCATGATGGTTCTTCAGCTTTTAAAGTAGTTAAAAAGTTGTCTGGTGCCAAGAAAAAAATAAGTTTGTGGAATAAAACTCAGTTTGGTGATATACATTTAAGACTTGAACAAGCTAAAAATGATCTAGAATGTGCTAGTAATAATCAAAGCTTATCTAATAAATCTGAAATTTTGAAAAAATTGAGTCTTCAAGTGGAAAAATTGTATGCCTTAAATGAGTCTTTTTTGAAAATTAGAAGTGGTAACAAAATGTTGAGCTTAGGTGACAAGAACTCTGGTTATTTTCATGGTCTGGTAAGAACCAGAACTTTTAGGAATTCCATTTGTGCTTTAAAAGATGAAAACAACTTATGGGTGAAAGGTAGAGCCAAAATTAATGAAGTCCTCTACAAGCACTTCTCTAATATGGCTTCTACCTCAAATCCAGTTGTTGGTGAGGATTTAATCTCTAATATTCCTTGCATGGTGTCTGATGAGGATAACAGTACCCTCATGGAGACACTAGGTCATGATGAAATTAGGAATGTTGTGTTTAATATGGCTCATAACTCTTCTCATAGTCCTGATAGATTCCCAGCCATTTTTTTTTTAAAAAATTGGGACTTAGTTTCTATAGAAATTGTCAATATGGTTCAAAGATTTTCACTACTGGCTTTCTTCTCAAAGAGCTAAACAATAGTTTTATTTCTCTGATCCCTAAAACCAAAATACCTGATGAAGCTTCTCATTTCAGACCCATTAGTTTGTGTAATACGACGTATAAGCTTAAATTGTGCTTCGATGATTAAAAGATACAAAAAATCTTAAAAAATAAAGATTAATGCTAACAAAAAGGACAGACTCAAGTGGAGTCTAACTAATGATGGGAAAGTTTCTGTTAAGTCCTTGTACAAACAGCTTAGCGTGAACTCTGATCAAATGCCAAACACCTCTGATGTAAATCCTAGCACTTGGAAGAGAATGTGGAAAATGGGAGTGATGCCGAGAATTAAAGTTTTCTTGTGGAAATGTTTGCATGATATTCTCCCTGTGGGGGAAGGAATCAGTAAAAATTTGACAGATATAAATACTACATGTTGTCTTTGTAATGAGTCTGTTGAAAGTGTAGATCACATATTCATGAATTGTGATTTTTTCAAAAATGTTTGGAAACACTTACCTTATAAAATTGATGTTATGAAAATGAAAAGTAACACCATTCATAACTGGATTAGAACATGGTTTAAACAAAAAAGTAAAAAAGGTTATCATGATGATGTTAGCTGGGAAAATATTTGTGCTATCACTATGTGGTTTGTTTGGAAAACTAGGTGTGAATCTGTGTTTAATGGAAGTAAACCAAATTAAAAGTACACAACATTTCAGATTATGACACATATAATGGCGGCTAAGAAGTTGGAGGTTACTAAGAAGACTGATTTTGAAGAAGGAAAACAATGGAAGGCTTATTGTTCTGTGTTTCACAACAAAAATGATACTAATGATTATATAATTATGTTTGTCACAGATCATACATGCAAGTTCAGAGGTGCAAGGTGCATCAATGCACCACAAGGGTGTAGACATCAAAGACATGGAGAAGACCATGATTTCTGTAATGCAGTGGTTAGTTGATATAAAATGCAAAAATGTCGCAGTGTCCTGGCAGATGAAAGAGTCCTCTGTTGACTCTACACAGTTGGATGGAAAAGTAAATATGAATAAGTATATGCTAGATAAGAATTTCAGTAGGTGTTTTTACAAGTTTAGATCTTTTGAAGTAAACATAAGTAATACCCTAGAAATAAATGCATTACTGATGGGAATGTTTAGACTTGGGGTACTTTTTGAGAAGGATTGGTCGTGGTCGGATAAAGAGGATAGAAACATGAAGAACTAGATTGAAGCAATAGATATAATGGATCTATCTAGAGATAAAACAAGTTCTACATTAGGTTTCTCACAAGAAGATGAAGGATATCTTAATTACAACAATAGAGGAGACATAAATAGCGATAATAGTTTCAGCAGGGGAGTTTGGAAGGGCCTGATTATGGATTTTTTCGATACTGATAACACTTTCAGTAGAGGCGGAAGAGAAATACATAATCTAACTGATGGAGGAATGAAGGTTTGCGTGGCCAGAAGTGCTGCAAAGGATGGCGCGAAAAGGGGATGTTTCAAGAATTCTGTTTATGAAAAAGGGAACTCGAGCACTGAAGTGGGAAACAAGAATTCTATGTATACCAACAATGTTAACACTAGGTATAATCCTCAAGATTATAGCCAATTTGGGCATGTAACTATGTTGTCAAACTCTGTTTTAATGAAAATTAAGTTCTTTTCTTTGCCAAAAAAGAAAAGAAAAAGGTAACCTTCCGTCTTTTAGTAAAACAACAGTAGTGTGTGTAAAAAAACAAGATCATGACCATAAATATACTTCATTTAATAAGTTAGAGCATCCAACGGTCATAAATGCAAGAAAGCCAAATAGCTTTATATATATATAAGAAAACAGAGTAGTTGTTATTAACTCAAAAATACAAGATGACTTTCAGCGGAGCTAGTATTAGCACCAATCCAAATAACCTCATTGTGATGCATAACAATATTATTTTGGCTAATTACCGAAATATCAAAAGACTGAAGAGTGTCTAGTAATAGTTGGAGGGTAGGCCATTTCCAGTTGTAAATTTTTAATATCTAGACTGAATAGATAGTTTAGCTAATTTAATTGTTGATAGGTTTTGATGCTGGAGAAAGCTAAATAGAAAAATGTGTATTTGGTTGGTAATCTCGATCTATTTAGGGTCGCAATTTATAAGCTCGTGCACTTTCCTAGCAATCTTTTAATGTGTGCCTATTTAGAGTTTCTCCAATGTAATGTATGTAAAGATAAATGTCTAATTCCACATAGGATAGACATTCATTTACCCTGAAATTCTTCTCCAATCCCAACTTGTTAAATCAATGTGAAGATGACATAGCCTAATTTTTGTTAGCCATTGTCAAGGTGAATGTATAAATCTTGACATTCACCTTGACAATGTCAAACTATCCTAGTAAGCTTTTGCTTACTAAAATTAATTCCGATATATTAAATAACCCTTTTTAGCCCTAATAAAATTTGAAAGTTACTAAAAAAAATGTATTTAAACCATAAAAAATCACAAACAACACTATTGGAGATGAACTGTTTCCCAACCTAAATTTAAGGAAAAATTGGAATGAGGATGTCTTGTTTGCGTTGCCACTTAGGAAACACACACAAGTGCCATTGGAAAACCTCTTATACAAACGTATTTTATGATCATGTCTGCATAATAGGTGTTTATATAAAGTTAACATCATCAATATGCGATGCGTCAAGGGCGGCCTCAAATTTATCTTGACGCCAGGAAATTTAATCTGTGCCCAGCTAAATTTGGCAAATGCCAAACCCATCTACCAAATGTCGACAAGTTTTTTAGCTTTGGAAGTTTTAGTAAAACTTTCTATATTTTTTTATTTTTCCTTTTTTAGTATATTTGATTTATTTGTTGGGTCCGTGATCCCGTGACAAAACATTCATTTTTGGTGAGTCTCAGAGGAAGGGTTATTTATTTTTTAAAGTCCTGCTATCACGCGTGGCGCCGCGTGATAGTTAGAATGAACTCGCGTTTAGGAACCATTTATCACATATTTGATCCAATTTAATGGAATTTATTTTTTCACTATATTTTTATTATTTAAGCAACATTTTACAAACTCTAAATTGAAATGGAATAAAAGAGAATTTTTTCATTATATAATTCCCATACACATGTCTTGATTCAGATCATTTTGAATTAAATCATTAATCTGTCTTGTAGTAATGATCCTTCTAGATTCGATACTAAGTTTAAGATTGATTATTATTTTCCTTTGAAGGAACGAACATCAGCAAACATATCTGAATATGATCCCCGTGATTATGATCAATTAAAGCATTCAAATAAAATTAAAACAAAGAGTTCCATCATTTCCTTCCCCATTGAAAAATTATAAAGCTGGTTGTTCATACTTGAAAAAGCGGGGGTCAAAACCACACCCAATATTTCATTTGGCAATCAATACAAACTCTAATATACTTTCAAGACTCAACTAATAATACTCAATCTAGAAAAAGTATATCAAAGAGTTTTATATCTCTATTTCTCAATTCAATCTTCAAATCAACAAATAAGAATTTGTGAACCCAATTGAATATAAGAGAAGTAACTTGAACGATACCAAAGACCATTGTTAAAGGATCAATCAATTTCAATCAACAACCAAAGGTTGGATTTACCAATTGATCGATTCAACGCACAACCTGTGATATTTCAATTATATAACAAAATATAATGCGGAAAAGAAATAAGACACCGGAATTTTGTTAACGTGGAAACCCGCAAATGCAGGAAAACCCCGGGACCTAGTCCATATTTGAACACCACACTGTATTAAGCCGCTACATACACTAGCCTACTACCAATGAACTTCGGACTGGACGGTGGTTGAACCCTAATCAATCTCACACCTGATTCAAGGTACGGTTGCGCTCCGTACGTCTCACGATCCCAATGAGAATACTACACACTTGATTCCCCTCGGTGATCTCACCCACAACCAAGAGTTGATATGACCCAAAGTCGAAGACTTGATAAACAAATCTGTTTCACACAGAAAAGTCTATAGGAATAGATAAATCTGTCTCCTACAGAAATACCTACGAGTTTTGTTCTGTCTTTTGATAAATCAAGGTGTCTGAGCCAATTGATATCTTGGACTTATATTCCCTAAGAAACGACCTAGAAATATCAATCACCTCACAATAATCTTAATCATATGGTAGCGAAACAAGATATTGTGGAATCACAAACGATGAGACGAAGATGTTTGTGACTACTTTTTATCTTTCCTATCGAAGATTAAATCTCGAGCCAATCTTAGAGAAGATAATACTCAAATACGATAGAAACAAACAAGATCGAGATCACGCAACTATAGAGAAAATAGTTGGGTCGGCTACAATCCCAATGAAGTCTTTAATTCATTAACCTACGGGTTTTAAAGTAAAAAACCTAAGGTTAAAGGAGAATCGACTCTAGCTTATACAACTAGTATCACACGGAGGTGTGGGGATTAGGTTTCCCGTTGCTAGAGTTCTCCTTTATATAGTTTTCAAATCAGGGTTTGCAATCTAAGTTATATTGGTAACAAAGCATTCAATATTCACCGTTAGATGAAAACCTGATTAGATTCATGCTAATATCTTTCAATCGTTAGATCGAACTTAGATTGTTATACACAAATGAAATGTACCCTCATTTAGGTTTAGTAACCGTACCTAAACGTGTACATGTTGGCTCAACCGTAGTTAACCAAGGTTAGCTATATGAATACTCTCATATCTTATTCATCTTAGCCATAACTAGTTCAAATGACTCAAATGAAACTAGTTAAAGAATTGTATTCAATTGCTATATTCTCATAGAAGTATATAAGAACACAATTGAAGCAAAATCGGTTTGATTCACTCGAATCAATTCATGAACATTATAGCCACGGTTTGCAAAGAATGTATTCCTTAATATATAAATGTATTAGTTCATGAGCCAACCGATTTTAGAACTTTAACCACTCAAGTATGCAAACGTGTACGCATACTTAAGTAGCCAGTCTGAGTTTGGGTTTGTCAGTATGCAAACATGTACGCATACTTAGTACACTTCCAAAACCCAGCAGAAATTCCCGGACCCATACCTTACGCAAGTATGTGTACTTGGTACACAGAATTTCATAACTACAAGTACGCATACGGGTATGCATACTTTAGTTCCGGTCATGGATCACATACATGCCAGAATGTACACTATGTTTATAATCCAATGATGGTTAAGTATTCTAAACTCTTATTTCAATCGTTGAAAGTTTCTTAGAAGATGACAATAGCCGTTTTCACACACTATTAGCATCAAAGCAATTTTCAAGTTATTGAAATAATCATAACGAAACATTCCAAGTCTACACCAAATGATTGTATCACACAAACCATGTAAGATGTTACTCGGCGATTTTTACGTGATCATCTTTTGACTTTCATTAAGAATATAAGATGAACTTGGTTGAAGCGAAAGCTTACCAACACATATTTCGAGAAATGTGTAAGCGAGTTAAACTCGTCTCGAAATCTCAAATGTGTATAATCGACAACTATATAGTAATACGACTTTTTTCTCAATATAGGAGATAGAGTAGAAATAGACTTTCCAAGTGATAGATGAGTTTTAGTCTCGACATACCTTTTGTTGATGAAGTTCCACAAGCTCTCCTTAGTAGTTCTTCGTCTTCAATTGATGAATGCCGTGAAGTCTAATGCTCAACTAAACAATATATCCTAGTCTGAGATATTGCTATAAGTAGACTAGAAATCTTGCCTTATAGTTTTGATCACTAACATTGACAAACAAGCTTGAGATAGCAACACTTGCGAGTTCGACCGAGCAGTGCTCTAACAATGCTTCATGATAAAAAGTGTAACTCTAAAAGATTTTATGCTCCAAAAAGCAAATTGTACCTAAACATTGTTTTGAATTCTTACAACCATTCCAACCATTTTTATCAGAATTTACAGCTCCGATTTTAAAACTAAGAAGGGTATTCATCAATGTTCTTTCTTCCCCTTTTCCCTATTGAAGATGAAGAGGCCTTAACCAATTGGTTGAGATACTAGAAAATGGTCGATAAGTTTAATATTGACCCCTTAAAATAGTGATTTGTGTCTAATGTTGTTTCTCTGAGCTTTCTTTTGATATATGAACTTGGATTTAGATTCAAAGTATAGGGGCTTGAAAGAAAAATAAGATTCTATGAGTAACGAAATAACGTTAAATCCGGATCTGTGTTAGTGAACTTGACAACCTGCACATCTACCAATGGTCATAAGGTGCGAGTTCATTTTTGTTGTCACGCACGCATCCGCGTGATAGCACGACTCTATTTGTTTTCCACTAATAAAATTGCGCGCTATGCGCCTGCCACCATCTAAAGAGTTTTGCATTTGACAATTGCTACATAAAACTAAAAAATCATATATTGTCGACCTTAATGAGATCACTACTTGAAATATTGGAGAATTCTTAGAACAAAAGACTGAATGGATCTCAAGAATCAAACTAGCAGGCCGGATGCAATTTGCAGACCTCTCTACCAGCTTGGTTAAGAAGCCCTGGTTAGGAGTTAAGTGACCAATGAGGCATCCCCATGATCACCGTCCGCCACTTTTCCACATAGAATGATCGGCCAAAGTATGGCTCGCCCATGCAGCCTCCAAACGATCGCTCGAAGATGGTTGGACATGATGTTGTTTTAAGACGCTTGATCGTGACTTACTCCGTTAAGCCTTAAAACAGCGATGTTTCATACATGCTGAATATATTCAATGCATTACATGCATAGAATACACGCGACATTTCATAAATATCGGTTTCCCAAATAACTTAGTTATTTAAACCTAGCACGGTATGCTACCTTCTGTGGGTCCCATGATCCACACAAACGAGACATCAACATGTCACAAACTGGGGGATACTTACTATGGTATTGGTCTGAACATACGGCGTGCGCGTGCGGCAATGTGCGCGCCATCACAAGAATGTGTCGAGGAAGACATGGACGGTTAGTGATGATGGGAGAAGTGGGCAAGACTGATCGTGTGACACTAACACACGATTCCCCTACTCCATCAATACACTTCCTCCACTTCCTACGAGAGATGAGGTTTGTGATTTATGACTTGTATAAATAGGTTCTCCTCCCTATTTCCATAAGACAAGACAAGACAAGACAGAAAACCAAGTGTTGATACAATCGTATCCCAACACCGAATCGAGAAGCTTACATTCTCAGCAGCCGGTTCGCTTTACCGATACAAGTCATAAAACAGCCAATACCTCCACAATCTCAACACCTTCTTCGCTTCCCTCCCTAAGACTTAACCCCATCTCCTTCACTTTGTGACCGAAGCAAGTCTGGAACGACCATTTCTTGGTTTAGGCCAGATTTGTACAGATTGATTTCTCGAATCACAAGCACTCTCGTGCAGTGCATTTGTTTAGGGTTTAGATTCATTTCTCATCCACACACCCAAATTACCAAAACCGGCAGAAATAATTTTCACCCATAAACAATTGGCGACCACAGTTGGAGATTAATCTCTCGGTTGCAATCTCAAGATTTTCAAAAAGTATGGTTGGCCTCAGGGATGATTCTACCGCGACGGATCTCATCCATAATCCCTCAAACGGTAATGTTTCTCACCCTCCTTTGAACAATTCTGTTTATAACAAATTTTCATATTCCGATACCCCCGTTATCTCTGTCGCTTCAACCGATGGAGAAATCCCAACGCTGGCTGAACTAGCACGGAGGCAAGAAGTTCTGGCAAGAAATGTGGACCTGATCAAAGAAGCGATAAACGACATACTGATCTCCTCATCGAGATGACATCGTATATGAGCGATTCTCCGTCATCAGAGATTTCTACACTGGGACCGATCCTCGCATGATCTTCATCAAGTCAATAGTTTCACTTTATGAACCGGAGGTCGGGGTGGATCGAAGGCTTCTCTAGTGGAAATTTTATGCAAACTTTTACACCTCTCAAGAATCGGCGGGCGAAGACGTTTTGCGCAATTAACTGCATAGCCCTGGACGTGCACCTAGCTCCTTCACGCCTTGAAGTCTCGAACGCATCAAAAACATCTCATTGTGAATAATGTTACATTTATAGGGACTGACATGATGGCGGAGGAAGGTCACAACCGGGCCCTACATGTTACTCCACGCATCAAGGATTCAGAGTTCAAGAGGACCCTCATTGGTAGGCCTCGAAATGTGTATAATTTATGGCATACGGTGATAACCGCAAGTGCACCTGCCTATCGGAGAGACGGCAAGTCGGTCGAACCACAAGAGACTTGTGGTGCTCTATGTGTGATCTAAGGGCTATGCTTAATCGATTTCGGGTGAAGTAACAAGTGATAAGCTAATGTTTTGTGTTGTCGATGCGATGATTTTGAACTGAAGTGAACCTAAACTAAGGTATAAATCATTGACAAAGGTATGCTAAGGTCTTCAATTCCACCACTAATTCTTCTCATGTGTTCAACTACAAGTGAGTTTCTTGTTCCTATGGTAGACAAGTGAGGTGTCAATTCCATCACCTAGCTAAGGAGTTTCTCCTAGTGATAACTCAAATAACAGCTAAGGCACTAATCCTAAGTACTAGTTGTCTAATTAAGCACAACTAGTCGGGGGAATTAGTATTAAAATGAAGCAAGAGCCGAACACTCTCAACTCAAGAACCTAACTACAAGGTGCATCCATGGCATTGGCATGCACTGTGAGAGAAAAGGGTTGAGGTGTTAAAATTGAAGCTATCTTGTCAATTAAGCACTCAAGAACAACTTAACATAGTTTAAACACATTTGGGAATCAGGGTTTCATTGAAACCCCAACAATTAAATTAAAACATCAAAATAAAATAACAAAGAACAAAATTAAACCTAATTGACGCTCTGGCTAACCCAGGCATCCTCAAATTCATTCTCTACTGCTTCTATTTATACATGCAACTCAAAACAGTCCCAAACCCTAATTGATTTTAAAAATAGAGAATAACACAAACCCATGCTCTATCTTTAGATCTCAATCACCGTTCTCCGCTCCTGTGGCTCGAGAACGCCATGCATGGGTTGTTGTGACCTAACCTAGTTCTTATCTATCTCTAAATTAGCTTCTAGGTTTATGGAGAAGCTAAGAGAGAGATAGCTAAGCCTAGAGAAGAGGTGAAGGATGGTTGGCGGCTGTGGTTGTTGGTGGTATGGAGGTGACGGGGAGATGGAGGTGGTCGGAGATGGGTTTTGGGAAGGAGAAGAGTTTGCAGAGGTGAGAGCGACTGGAGAGGAGGAAAGAGAAGATGGAGGAGTAAATGGGTATGGCTCGATGGGTATAGGGTTAGGTCATTTCGTTGTGGGGCGGAGACATCGGCTCGATGAGGAAGGTCTCGAGCGTAGGATCTAGCAGGTAAAGATCTCAACGCCGAGGATATAAACTTGGTGATTCTGTTGTTGAGCGAGTGCAGCCAGGTTCGATGTGTGTGATGGAGCGACCGTGGGATGTAACTAGATGAGATCTCAACGACTCCTGGATGAACGGGTTCGGATCCGGGTCATGGGTAGCTCTAGCCCAAGTCTTCCTTATTGGTTTGCAACTGATTTGCGCGCGGCTTTGGCTCTCTGCTCCATAGATGCTTGACTCCAATTCTTCGCTCTTTGGCTCCTCAATTTCTCCCACTTTATTTAGAACCTAAAAACACAAAATTAATTAATACAAATATTTATTCTTGAAAACAAAGAAAACACAATTTGGGATAATATCTCGATTTCTAAGCGCAAAAGATGAGTAAAATGCCAATAAAAGGTGTATAAATATGCACTATTTGGCACTCATCAAATACCCCCAAACCTGAATTTTACTTGTCCTCAAGTGAAACAGAATTAAGAAATCCTAACTATACCCCGTCGCAGTCTCTCGACGCATTTAGCGTATGCACTAAGCCTTTAAACCCCTAGGTGTCCCTAGTGGACGAGTTGTAGTCTCGTGAGGGTTTACAAGAGGTGTACCCACAAAACCTTCTCCAACTTCGAGTGTAAAAAGAGTCTCAAGCCTCCAAGAAGCTATGAGGACATAGAGTTTCTACATGCTAGTAACGAAGTTAGAACTACCAAAGAACGATTCTCATCCTTAAGAGTTGAGCGAGAAGTAACCATACCATATGAAAGAATTCGATTCGATTGTGATCATAAGCCTCGACTTCTGCCTCACCATTAGGATTTTATGATAATTGCACTCAAAAAGATCGCTTTTTTTAGTCTCTCATGTGTGCGGCGGGAATAAAGAGAGAAATCCCGCACATCGCGTTGTAGGTAAGAAGGATAACCTTCCGAAATAAAATCGGAGACTCCACGTAGTGTGGACAAAAAGAATCTTTTTCTCGATGATCTCTAAGAAAGGAAATCAACCATTAGCAAGGGGTGGAGTACTCACTCACTTCTCACCCGATCGGCAATTAATATCACTCTCTCATAAGAACCATAGAAACGCCTTTCAATCTTCGGTCTTCGGTCTTCACTTGTTGATGACGAACTTCTAAACTTCACAAAACTTGACAAATTTTTTAATTTTTATACTCAATTTCCTTGTTGTTTGGATTTTTCTTTTTAAATTCTTCTTTACCATGGTGGTAGCAAAAATAAACTACAATATTTTTTTGATTTTTGATTTTTGATTTTTTATTTTTTAGATTACAATAAGTGAAAATAAAAATACAAATAATGAAACAACTAACTCCATGGACAAAGGACTTTATCACTCAATTTTTCCACAACTTGTATTGTCTTGATTTTATAAATTTAATTAATTCTCATCCTATTTTCTTTTCTTTGTTGCACATAAACCTTGGACTATATCAATTTTTCTTTCAATATTCCGATGATGCTCCGCTTTGTTGACGATGATGTGTTTCTATTGGTTCTGTTGATTGAGAGAGAGAGAGTGATGCTAACGGCAAATCGGTATTTAGAAGGAGTTTTCATCTTTAGACGTCACCCTCATGATTGACAAAAACTAGCACTCAAGAGATCAAAAGTAGTCTTTTGAAATTGGTGCGAAGTTGGGTAGCTCACCATTCCTACCCGAATTTACGTACGGATGACACACACTCTAACAGCTTTTCTAGAAAGTTGCAAAAAATTGAAGGTTGGTGCCTCACTTGATGTAAAATGGGTAGTCTCCACTATGGGTGATCACAATTCTACTACCGAATATCTAAACAAGACTTAATTCGCCTCCTCAGATGGTTAAATCCAACTTTAACGCTCTAATCAACTAAGGAACCCGATTGTGTTCTCCGGTACTTCTAACTTTTGTTATTTCGGTCGAGAAAAAATCTCTATGTAAACATAGCTAGAAGCATGCTAGTGACTCTAAAATCTCTAAAAGTTGGAGGTTTTACAAAAGAGTTTTTAATAATTTTTTTTTTTTTTTTTTTTTTTTTTTTAAATAAAAGGTAAAATAAAAGACTAAAAACTCTAAATGCAAATGCACCCCCAAACCTAAATCATACATTGTCCTCAATGTGTCTACATATAGAAAAAATTTAAACAGTCACATACCGAGAGAACTATGCCGATAAGAGAAAAGGGAAGAGATTACCTGGGATGTCTATAGGAGCAAGGTTGAGCTTCGTTAGTCAAGGCTAGAATCCAACATATCATATCGGATTAGCATCATATATGCGCAAGAAGACTCAACCGAATCAATAAAGAAAAATTAACAAGTCCTACTGAATTATATACAAAAATTTACTAACAATCTAACGAGTTGAGGGTCAACCCAGAAGATAATGTACAGAAACATGAAAATGGGCTCTGGTTTATGTGGGAATTTGGTTTATTGGGCTTTGGTTTGTTTGGGATTTGGTTTGTATGGGTTTTGATTTGGTTTATGTGGAATTTGGTTTGTTGGGAATGTACAGCCCAGTGGGAGTGTGGGCTCAGTTTGGTTTAAGCCAGGTTTTGTGCAAAACCTAGTTGTTGTGCAAGGCCCAGATATGTGCAGCCCAGTAAAAAGGCACAGCTTAGTGGTTTGATTGTGAGCAGAGCCCATGTGATGTTAAACAGCCCAACAGTGTGGGTTATGTGGGCTCAGATTTGGTTTTTGTTAAGTAGCCCAGATTTTTTTTTTTTTTTTTTTTTGAAACTTGCACAGCCCAGTTGAAATGTGGGCTTAGTTATGTGCGAAAACAACAAATTTGATTGTGAGCACGGACCCGACTTAGGTAGAAGCGGCCAAGAAAGGAGTGAGCCCCAGAGAGGCTTATGTGGGCTTAGTGTGTTGGCGAATGTAAAGCCCGGAGTTGGGCTTCACTTTGTGTGGAGTTTGTCCATGCAGACAAAGATATACTCGGGGTTGCTTTGGTGCGAGGATTGGCACATATTGTGCAAAACTTATGCCCTACCTGCAAGGCACGGAGGTTGGTTTCCAACTTATGCAGCCTAGGTCTCAATGCGGCTTATGCTACAATCAAAGCCAAGCACAACTTGACCACAACTCTCACAAATGACATACACCAAATTTTCAATTACTAAGGGATAATGGTTGCAGCTGATGAAAAGGGTGCACGGATAAGTTTTGTGCTCAAAGACAACACAGAACAAAATGATTTATAAAAGACACCTAAATTCTCAAAGCTAAACACACAAGGGTGCTTGTCATTCTGTAGTAATTACACAAGACAAAGCTATCTTTGAAGTACACGACACGGAGCTTGTGCAGCTCAACACACGAGGCTAACTTGCACAACACGTGTTTGAGAGCAAGTCAATATATATTCAAATGTCACAGACCGTGATCAGGCACACTAAAATGCAAGGATGCACTGAATGGTTTATGCACAACTCGCACTGGTCAGGGAAACACAAATTCTCAAAATGACACAGTACTGGTTTGAGTGCAGTGCAGCTTATGCACTGGTCAGGCCAAGCACAGGTTGTGTGCAAAGATGATGCTTCAGAGTTTAAACAGGCAGATACATGGGTTGGATTTTCAGCTAGCAGCTATAGCCAGAAACTGCCAGCTTCGGGGGCTAGCAAGGTGGCGAAGGCTCTAAATTGCGAAGCTTAAAGGTACGGGCTATGTTCAAGGTTGGTTATTCTAAGGGGTTTAACAAAGACACACAAGGCAGGCGAGCTCGTGGTATGCAAGGGTTATGCTCAGCTAACTTGGCTTCCAAGTTATGACCCAACACTTGCGGCTGGGGGCTAGCAAGGTGGTTTCATACGTGCTCACACAAGGGTGTATGCTAGTTTAACATATTCTGTGGAGTCATGGAGTCACTTACCTGAGTTTGCAGTTTGCTCAGAGCTTTGTGACTCAGGCCCTGCGCTTTTTCTTGGCCTTCTAGGCTTTGCTCAGCAGCGCAGCAAGCACAGCAAGTAATATGGGTAGCACAGCTGGGTTGGCTCAGCCTTACCACATGCACCCGAGAATAACTTGGACTGACTGGGATTAATATGCAGGGCAATAGGATAAGTTCTTTGGACTGAATGGGTACAAAAGTTACATTAAACACGAGTCGGGTGGTGCGAGGCTTATAAAGCTCTAGCTCGTATGAAAAGAAAATAAGATGCAAATGAGATGGATCAAATGCACAAATACATGGATTATGCTAGGCTACACAAGGTAATGAAATATGCACTAAAACTGAAGTAAAATAAAGAACAATGGAACTAAGTTACACTACGAAAAGCTAAGTTACACTATGATGCAAATGCATATATACAGGGGTAGTAAAGAATAACGGTGAAGCGGGCCAATGAACACAGGGCACGCGCCAAGTCCCCCAGAACGGCGCAAAATTGGTAGGCCTCGAATGTGTATAAATTTATGGCCTACGGTGATAACCGTGAGTGCACTAAGTCTATCTGAGACGCGGCAAGTACGGGTCAGAACCACAGAGACTTGTGGTGCTCTATGTGTGATCTAAGGGCTATGCTTAACTGATTTCAGGTGAAGTAACAAGTGACAGAGCTAATGTTTTGTGTTGTCGATGCGACTGATTTTGAACTGAAGTGAACCTAAACTAAGGTATAAATCAGTGACAAGGTATGCTAAGGTCTTCAATTCCACCACTAATTCTTCTCATGTGTTCAACTACTGTTGAGTTTCTTGTTCCTATGGTAGACAAGTGAGGTGTGTCAATTCCATCACCTAGCTAAGGAGTTTCTCCTAGTGATAACTCAAATAACGCTAAGGCACTAATCCTAAGTACTAGTTGTCTAATTAAGCATAACTAGTCAGGGAATTAGTATTAAAATAGAAGCAAGAACTGAACACTCTCAACTCAAGATTAACCTAACTACGATTGCATCCATGGCATTGGCATGCCTTTGTGAGAGAAAAGGGTTGAGGTGTTAAAATTGAAGCTATCTTGTCAATTAAGCACTCAAGAACAACTTAACATAGTTTAAACACATTTGGGAATCGGGTTTCATTGAAACCCCAACAATTAAATTAAAACATCAAAATAAAATAACAAAGAACAAAATTAAACCTAATTGACGCTCTGGCTAACCCAGGCATCCTCAAATTCATTCTCTCCTGCTTCTATTTATACATGCAACTCAAAACAGTCCCAAACCTAATTGATTTTAAAAATAGAGAATAACACAAACCCATGCTCTATCTCGGCTCAATCACTTGTCTTCTCTTATCTCCTGTGGCTCTGAGAACGCCATGTATGGGTTGTTGTGACCTAACCCTGATTCTTATCTATCTCTAAATTAGCTTCTAGGTTTATGGAGAAGCTAAGAGAGAGATAGCTAAGCCTAGAGAAGAGGTGAAGGATGGTTCGGCTGTGGTTGTTGGTGGCTATGGAGGTGACAGGAGATGGAGGTGGTGGCCCTAGTGGCGGAGTGTTGTCTCCGGAGGGTTTACCAGAGGTGTACCCACAAAACCTTACTCCAGACCCTAGCTATCTACGCAAAACCTTGGAAGGCACTAAAGAATCTCCTTGGTTGGCATAATTATTGACTACAGGAGGAAGTACCCCGATCGAAATTCCAATTGTTGTACACGAGTTTGCACTCAAGCATACTAAAATTCATATAAAGTGACAGAGCTCTACTCGAGATAGTCGCACTATGGACATCAATACCCGGAGTCAAAACTAATCACATGGATAGATCAAGAAGATGGATATAGAGAAAAACATAGATGGTTTTAATGTTTACTAAGTGATTGGTGTTTCCCATATCTCATCTGAAGGCCTCAGCACAAAATGAACCTATCCTAATGGATTGAGATACTAGTCGACTAATATCAACGCACGGCATATACAAGGGAACCAATGGTCGATAATCCTAACTCTAGGTCAACGAATTGGCATATACAAGGGTTCCGGTGGTCGACTTTATTGAATTTATTCCGGTTTGTCGATGGTCCGGTCTCAATTTTTTTTTTTCTTTATTTTTTTTTTTTTTTTTTTTTTGTATCTCAATCACTCTAATTCACTCTAGCATTGGTAACAACTTGATTCGTGGGCCCCACCTAATCACTTAGAGAAACATAGTTTAAAAATAAAATAAAAACAAAAGTGAAAAGGACTCAACGAGATATGGTGAAACTATCATGTTATTTCTAACACCTGAGCTCACGTGGCTTTTTATGAATAGACTCTTTAGATGTTTCCATCTAATCGATTGGTTCCTCAACTCCTACAACCAAAATGCTTCCATCCACTTAGATTGGTTAGTGCCATCCTTAATAAGCATAAATTTCTAGGCTCTAGAGTTATATTTATTGCAACTAAAAGTTTCTCCCATACCCCAAACTTAAATCTAACATTGTCCTCAATGTTCTAAAGATGAAATTAAAAACATGAACAAGGAGAAACCGTTACCACCCCGAGAGGGAAATGAGGAAAAATATTACCTTGTTGCATGAGCAAGGGATACCTCCCAAGGAGTGCTAAGTTTAAAGTCTTCAAATGGACATCAAATACCTCAAAAGGATCTTCACCTTCCAAAGTCATACACCAATAGCCGAAATAGTTGTGGGTCCATAACACCAAATAGAGCTAACACCAATATCGGACAACCGCACCTGGTTCGGATAAATGAATAGAAGGAGCACATCCTCATCTAAGGTTTCAAAGAAAACTAGGTTCATCTGGGGTAGCATAATTGAGCTTCATATGTGTATCTTGATAAATAGATTCATCCGAAAAACGGGTCTCTAATACAGGTTACCTCTCGGATGATCTCCCGAGGATCGGGTTCTTTGAGTCCGAATAGACTCGGTAATATCTCAGACAAGCACAAAGCTCGAGTCCCAAGTTAGGGACTTCAATTAGGGATACAAGACGATCACTAGAGTCATCATTACCCCAAACTTAGGGTGAACAAAATCCTCGGATAGACCAAAATCTATGGGATGGATTCTAGGGTCCATAAAGTCAAGACAATAACTAGCTTTTTGGGAGACTGGTCATCTAAACGAACAACATCATCATATAAGGGATTATCAAAGAAAATCTCTAATATAGGCTCATCAACTAAGGTGTTCGTCATGGTTACCTCCTCCGAGGCACCAAAGATTCATCAAATAATGGATTATCAAACATAGTGCAAAGCTAAAGGATCGGGAACTAGAGTGCTATTAATCATGTTCACCACTTCTAAATCATCTATCTCGAAGGTTGTCTAGTAACATTAAAGACATTTAGTTCAAGGGTCATATTACCAAAGGATATGTTCATAAGCCCAGTCTACAGTTGATGACAGCGTGCATGTGTGGCTAAAAATGGGCGACCTAGAATCACCGGGATTTGAGCACTTGGGTCCTGAACAGTTGGGTGTCTAGAACAACGAAATCCACCGGATAAATAAACTTATCAACCTCAATCGAACATCCTCTATGACACCACGAGGAACTTTGATGGACCTATCCACTAATCTGAAGTGTCATTTTGGTCGATTTCAACTTACCAAGACCCAGCTGGGTGTATACATGATACGGGAGTAAGTTAACACTAGCTCCTAAGTCAAGTAAAGCTTTGTCGACCATGTGATTACCAATCGCACAAGAAATGGTGGGGCATCCAGGGTCCTTATACTTAGGGGTGTTTGGTTTTGGGAAGAATGGAACTTACTTGACCCGGCTAAAAAGGCTTTCTTTTTTGGACATTAAGCTTACGCTTTCGTGTACAAAGATCTTTAAGGAACTTGGCATAGCGGGCATCCGCCTAATTGCTTCTAACAAAGGAATGTTAATGTTCACCTGCTTAAATGTTTCCATTATCTCATTGAAAGTCGACTCCTTCTTTGTTGGTGCTAACAACTGCGGATATGGGGCTCTAGGCACAAAGGTAGTCCTATCAGGAATTTCTTGGGACTCCTTAGGGATTGTTTCAGTTTCCTCAGTGCGGGTTCCTCTTGGGCCGTAGAATGTGGAACTCCTGAGTATGTCCACTAGGCATGGCTACCTTATTGTCTACCGTTTTTACCGCTCCTAAGGGTTTTTATCGAGTTCACATGGTTTGATGATTCCTCACCAACTAAAGATATTTGATGGACCCCCTAGGATTTGATTGACTAGGAAACTTACCTTTTTCCCTCGAGAGACTCATTTATATGACTAACTGGGTTTTCAACTCGGAAATAGTCGAGAGTTAGCATAACCTATACTCTTACTTTCTTATATCCCTTGCTTGTTGATTTGGTTGATATTTTCGAAGCTTTTAATAAACGAGGCGAGAGTCTCTTCTAAACTTGTGATCTTTTTATCCGAAGGGTTCCAAACCGGGTTTGACCTGAAGGGTTCTGAGTATAACCAAATTTGGAGGAGGTGAGAATTACTAGACGTCCTTGATTCGGCCTTTAGACCAAGAAAAATTAGGATGGTTTCTCCAACCAGTTGTAGGTCTCTCGAGTAGGGTTCAAACTTCGATGGTTCTCAAACCTAGCGTTGTTATAGACAAAGATGGGCTTGTTCTTCACTAACATGACCTTCCCAAAATGAGTTATCAGGATCTATTCCACAACTAGAGACTTGAGAGGCTCTATTAGGTTCATCAAGGAACCTATTTTTAGATGACCCATTTCCAAAGCTTCTAACCTTCTAAACATAGCAGCAAACTTAGCATCCGACTGAAGCTTGTATCTACCACATTGGTGCTACTTCTATTGACCAAGAGTCTTTTAGGGGTTCAACACAAGGCTCCCATTTGTTGGGATTTTTTCAGCGATAGTTCCTAAGAAGGTAAAAAGCATCATCCCGGCAGTTTTATTTGTGAATTCACCTAAGACACATAGACTCGACCATGGATTTAGTCGAATAGTCTAAACCATTATAAATAATCTCCACAAGTTTCATATTATCAAATCCATGGTGAGGACACTGGGATAGGAGATCATTGAATCTCTCTAAAACCTATAAAGAGACTCTCCCTCTTGTTGCACACTAGCACTAATTTTCTGCCTAACAGCTGCAGTTTTATGCTTAGGGTAGAATTTCATATAGAAAGCTGCAATCAGTTCCTGCCATGTTTCAATGGATCCAGATGGTAGGTTGTTCAGCCATGTCTTGGCTTTATCTCTCAAGGAAAAGGGAAACATCTTAAGTTTCAAGACTTCATCGATAGGTCTTTTATTCTAACTGTCCCGCAAATTTCCTCAAAGTCCCTAATATGAAAATAAGGGTTCTCATCATCTTTTCCTAAGAATATAGGGATCATCTGAAGAAGACTAGGTTTTATCTCGAAATTAGCCGTATTGGCTGGCAATTTAATACACGAAGCTCGGTTGGTCCCTAATTGGGAACATGTAATCTTTCAAAGTAGCTATCGGCGCAAATGAAGTACTTAGGGTACTTTCTCACAAATAGACAGATTCTCAAAAACTGAAGTTTCCAAAAACGGGGCTCTCAAAAGAAGAGTCTCCCGAGTTCCCGCTTCCACAAGAAGGACTACTAGGTTTGTCACTAATCAAACGACCTAGAGTGTTTCTTTTCCAAGCCCGTTCTCTAATGACCTCTGGCATACACTAGAAAAACAAAAAGAAAAATAAAATAAAAATCCTAAAAGGAAGGGAAGTTCTATGCAAACACAAACAAGGTGACTCCACCACAAAAACCTAATGATATCTAGCAAACAAAAAGCATGATGGCTCCACTTAGATTGTTTTCTAGACCAAATTTCAATCGTTGAAAGGGAATTCGTTACAATCCGAGCAAACCCCTCCGGATCAATCCGAGTTAAAGTAAGTTGAATCAAGGCGAGGAAGCTGGGTGGAGCTTTGATACCCAAGGCCTCACCGCTATTGCAAGGCGGCTTGCCAGTCACGCATTCAACTTCACAGAAACCATCATGAACTTCAAGTATGCTAAAAGAATAACCAATATTTTTAGTGACTTTCTGCTAAGCTCATTTACCACTATCGGTCTCGTTCTATTCCAAATTTTAAAGCTTAGGTTCGCGTTAAGTATCGTTTTCCTAAGGCGGGCAAGAAGAGAACGGTGATGAAATCCGAACCCTTATCTTATATGGCCAGTCCTTGCCCTTTACTAGGAAATTAAAACAAATAGTTTTCAAGTCCTCGACATATATGCAAACGAAGGGAATACGGAACTCGCTGACGGGGATTCGCGAGTGTTTCAAACTTACCTCCGTGCCGGACAGGGATGAACCGTTGTGGTGACTGCCACGACTCCAATGTCGTGTCAACCCAGGGCGAGGTGATATCGTAATCACCGTCCTTCTCTGCAAATAGTTTGATATTTAATACTACCCTTCCGTAGGTTTAAAAAATAAAAGAATGTCCAAGTCCAAAGTCCAAGTCCAAAAGTAAAGGCGCAAAAGAAAAGGAAAAGTATAAAAAAAATAAAAATATCTAAAAAAAAAAAAAATAATAAAAATGCCTCTTTTTTTTTCTCTTTTATAAAATATAAAAATCTTCTTCTTTCGCTCCTTTTCGCTTTGTCTTTAACTCCAAATCTTTAAGTATCCACCAAAAGCTTTGGCAAATTTTCTTTCGCTCCAAATCCCAAAATCTGAAAGAAAAAGACAAAACCCAAAACGAAAGAAGAACAAATAAATAAAAACCTAAAAGAAAATCTAAAAACTCTAGCCTAAAGACAAGTCCGCGTCAGCGGCGCCAAAAATTGATGATTAATTTCAATGATGTTGTAGTAATAGGTTCGTTGAGACTTGTGAAAGCAGATTTTTAGACTTAATTTTTAAAGCAAAAATATAACAAACTCAAATAAAGTTTTGTGAAAATTATGGAGGGATCTAGGTTCGTGGATTTCACCATTCACCAAAATTCATGTGATTTAATGTTAATTTTTATCATGCAATTCTAGACAATATAACTCCAATCAAAAGAAATTGTGATTCTAATCATTGCCTAAATTAGATTTTCAAAACATCAATTGTTAATCGCAAGCATGAAGTATCAAAAGCCCTAAACTAAGCATACTTCATCAAGAGAAAACACAACTAATTAATAAAAATCATTTACTCAATGTTCATTCGGTGCAAATAATCATAAAAGAATTGCATAAATAAATTTAAATATATTTTACCACATAACTTTTGGAAGAATGGCTTCCTCCGTCGCCTTGAAGGATGGGTTTAGCTCATCATGTTGGAAACACGCTCAATACTCATTTTATTGCTCGAAGGAGGTGTACAAATGATGAAATGGAGTAAATTGGTGAAAATCGGGTGTTTGCAACGATTATAATTGTTGCAAACACTGTTACAAAATAACGATAAAGAAAAACTGTTGCTGTTGTCTTAAGACTGCCTTCCGTGTTACGACCCTCGTATCTGTGTCGTTAACACTGTTTATAAACGACGGTCTTCAGAAGTGCAATGTTCTTCGTGTTCTTCCTTCACAGCAGCAGCAGCAGAATTTTTGTAACTTGATTTCTATCACTCTGTTCTTCTCCCAAACTCTCTACCAACCTTCCCTGAGTCCCAGACAACCTTTTTATACACAACAGCGACAAAATATCTCGCCATTAACTCCAGAATAATTCTCTTTAGTCGGCATTGAAAGAAAATATTCCGAGAATATTTTCTTCCCAGGTTTAATTCCTCACGCTGTTTTCTCTGGCAAGCATGCTTCTACACGTTCATTACTCTTCCCAGATAACATAAAACACGCTGCTACCCACGTAGAATCTCATCGACACGTACAATCCCGTGAAAACTCCTCCCATGCACGTATTGCTCTGATTTGTTCTCACGGATTTTTCAGCCAATTTTGATCGACCAAAACACTTGTAATAGCTTTATACAAGTCCCAGGAACAATCCCACAAATTTTCAGCCATTTAATCTCCCTATAACACGTCCAAAAATCCTAACAAAAATCTGCCAGTGAGTTTGCATGAGTTCCCGCCAAAACTGATTTTTTGAAATGAAGAGGATGAAGTGCCCCGATCCAAAATAAGGGCGCCTTTATCAGCTGGGGTGCCTGGGGTGCCCTTATCCAAATTGAGGGTGCCTTTATCACTTTTCTCCCGGTTCAAATAACACTTTTTGAGCAACTTTTTCCTCACACGTGTATTTCTCCAAAAACACCTACACACACATAAAAACACCAAAATTAGCACAAAAATCGGTGACCAACAATGAGACAAATGAAAGATAATTCAGACACAATAATGTGTCTATCGTGTGGTCTGGGAGATGGTTTTTCGCAATAGGAGAAGAGTTTGCAGGGTGAGAGCGGCGGAGAGGAGGAAAGAGAAGATGAGGAGTAAATGGGTATGGCCTCCGATGGGTATAGGTTAGGTCATTTCGTTGTGGGCTGAGACATCAAGGCTTCGATGAGAAGGTCTCGTGACGTTAGGATCTGCAAGTAAGATCCAACCAACAGGATATAAACCTGGATTCCGTTGTTGAGCCTGTGCATTCGATGTGTGATGGAGCGACCGTGGATGTAACTAGATGAGATCTCAACGATCTGGATGAACGGGTTCTATCCTGGTCATGGGTAGCTCTAGCCCAAGTCTTCCTTGTTGGTTTGCAACCCATTCGCGCGGGATTTGGCTCTCTGCTCCATAGATGCTTGACTCCAATTCTTCGCTCTTTTGGCTCCTCAATTTCTCCGACTTTATTTAGAACCTAAAAACACAAAATTAATTAATACAAATATTTATTCTTGAAAACAAAGAAAACACAGAATTTGGGATAATATCTGATTTCTAAGAGCAAAAGATGAGTAAAATGCCAATAAAAAGGTGTATAAATATGCACTATTTGGCACTCATCACTCATCGACACGGGAGCGTCTTCGAATGTGATTACTTTCAAGACTCTCAGGACAGCCAAGGTTCGCCCATGCAAGATCGTACGGCCAGCCTACCACAATGACATACTTTGAAGGGAAACCAGACCAAGACATATGGGATCGTCCTTCAACGTATCACCAATGCCTGGAGACTATCTTGAAAGAAGTCGTTCGTATTCCCGCATCATTGTCTCCTTATGCACCAATATACCTGAGTGGAACTGTTCGAACCGAGGTAAGCTCATGGGAAGGATCGAGACAAAGTCCATTGCATCCCACTCCCTCGTGGGCGTCAATCCAGGAGGAGGACCGACTTGCACTATCGAAGGCCAGGCCCCATGATGCATCCTTGCCGACAAAAGCGTCTCAATTCTTCTCTCCGCCCAACGAGATGCTACAACAACGACGAGCCACAAGGAGAAGTGCTAGATGCTCCACGACACCGCAAGATGGCACCAAATCCACAACCGATGAGCTCCGACGATGAGGAATCTCCTAGGCATATCTCCATCAGCTCACCTTGTGTAAGCATTCATACAATCTCCGATCCAAGCCGGTCAAACAATCTCCGAGGCAATTCGAGCATGAGATCGGTGTTTGCATGCATTCCGCAGACTTGAACGAATGCTTCCCAAAGACGATTTTCCTCTACCTAACATCGACATGTTGGTAGATGCTACCCAATGGACACAGATGTTCTCCTCCATGGATGGATGTAGCTGCTACAACCGGATAAGGATGTATGAGCATGATGTAATCAAATCCAAGACTCAAGTTATCCTCACAACATGTGCCGCGAACCGTGAAGGAGATCCAAAGCCGTAAGGCAAGGTGAACTACATTCGACGTTTTATACCCGGGTCTAGCCTAGCTCGTTGCTTCATTCACTCCTCACGTGAAGAAAGGAGCAGAGTTTCGGTCTGACCACACTACAATGCAGAAGTGTTTCGAAGATTCAACTAATATTGTCATCTTCAAATCATCACAAAGGGTTCGCTCATTATGTCGTCCTGGACGAGGCGGTCCTGGACATCTTCAGATCCACTGGAACCGACACCTCAAGGTGTAATTGCGCATCAATAGGGCGGTGCCTGTCAATCGTGCTTTGTTAAAAACCAGCGCTTTCAAACATCCTCTCGAACTCCACGCTCAAATAAGGACAAAGACCACCTTCGCTGAAACAAGCAAGCTCACAAGATGAAGAGCCTCACGATGTTCGTGGAAGCATACATTTCACCAAAGGGCAATACAACCTTCACCTTTGTGGCGCTTGTCAACGACAAGAGGAAAACCACCCAGATACAACATCCTCGCTGCATCTAAGATCGCTTAACTCCAACTCCAATACCATACACGACCATACAATGATGAAACAACGTCCAAGATATTCCATGTCTCCAGTTCGACGGCAAAGAACATCAATGAGAGACACTTTCAATTTGTCTCTGTGAAGAAGTAGCCACACCAAAGAAGATTGCACCTAGGTCTTAAGAGGTACATATGATGGTTATTTTCAATGATGTTGTAGTAATAAGGGTTGTCGTTCACTCGGACTTGACGAGATTGATTTTAAGAATTAATAAAAGAAAATAAAAAAAAAATATATACAAAAATTGTCACAGATGAAGAGGTGTTCTTGGGACTAGGGATTTCCGTCGAATTCATAACATAGGGTTCAATTTATTTATTCTCAACAATTAAAGCTCAATAAATAAAATTAACACGGACTTTGAATTTGCCAAGGTAGATTCTTAAAAGATTGGTTGTAAATCCTAAGCATGATGTATCAAAACATTTAAGCTAAGCATACCTCATCAAATTAAATGACAACCAATTAATTCAAATCATATTTCAATTAAAATTAATGCAAAGTCTTAAAAAGAATTAAATAATTTTACCCATGTATGAAATTGCCTTCCTCCATCGTCCCAAAGCTGTTGGAGTCTAGCTCTATCATGTTGGAAACACGCTCAAAATATGATTTTATTGCTCAAAGGTGCTTACAAATGATGAAATGGATAAAATGATGAAAATAGGGTGTTTGCAACGTTTATAATTGTTGCAAACACTGTTACAGAAATGTTGCTATAAGATTGCCACCTAACTACGACCCACACTACTTTGTCGTTGGATATCGTTGGAATTAAGACTGTCTACTATTTACACCTCGTGAACGATCGTCACCGTGTGGGTCTTATGTTCTTCGTGTTCTTCCTTAATGGCAGCAGATCGATTTTCAAACTCGATTCTTTGCTCGAATGCTCTAAACTCGCCCAACTCTCCATCCCTCCTCATGAGTACCAATGATCCCTTTTTATATCCAACCACCTCTTAATAACTCCCAAAATATCTTGTATTACTCAAAGATTATTTTTCTTCCATTAACGGAAATATTTTCCTTGTCTTGCTCTTTCACGCGCTATTCTTAAGGTTTGTAGAATGGCGTTATTTGTCTTCTACACGTTCCTTTTTATCTCAAAGACACTCCAAACATGCTAAGACACGTCTAAATCTTGTGCAATTTCGTGATTATCTACTCCTACCACGTACTCGCTGTTTCTTCCCAATGATTAAACAACCCAACTAAACTCAAAAGAACACCCATACCAAACATTGTTTGGACATATCCCGTCCATTCCGATCGAAACCAAGGTTGAGTCTCACTAGAACTTCTCAAAAAAATCCAACAAAAAATACGCAAAACTGCATTATTTTCCCGCCAAAAAAGATTTGAAAGGTTGGGGATGACTTCCCCCTAACCAAACCAGGGGTGCGAATAGCAAGTGCCCAACTGAGGTGCCCCTTAGTAATTGGGTTACCCCTTATCCAAAGTGGGAGTCCGAATAGCAAATGTCCTCCGGGGGTGTTCCGCGCAACTTTTCGAGCCGATTTTTCCAAAAAATATTTATTTCCAAAAATACCTAAAAATACATAAAAACACAATATTAGTACCAAAATCGAGTTCCAACAATACCAACACTGAGGACAATTCAGACACAAAAAATGTGTTTATCAACATACAGATTCTCCATGTCAAGAGCTTCAACATTAGTTAAGTCATTCGCATGAAGGAACTTCCCTACTCCTCAAACACACTATCCAAAGATGATAATGGCAAAGGAGTATGACGATTAGCACTGCCCATCTCAAAGATGGTGAATTTAGAGAGATGCAAGCACGCTATCATTCCAAGATATCCAAAGACGAGGATATACTCAAGAGTGCAGACGTATTGTCAAAGGCCGGTGATATTCCTGGACGTCTATGAAGCGCAACGCAGGCGCAAAGATGTCCTCATGAACCCAGCGTGACAACATCTATCAAGTCGAAGGCTCAATGGATACTCGTGGGCAGGGGACTATCCCCATCTTCTTCATTCCATGAGGCAACATCAAGAAGCCATCGGTTCCATCATTAGATTCTCCCTCTAATAACGAGACGAGCTCTACCACTATATGAAGACCGCCAAGTTCGCGCCCTCTTCCTTCCAGTCTCCTCTGATCACGGCTGCAGCTAAGAACCGTTGTTCAAGCTTCACCATAGCAACAACCACTACAGACAGAGGTAATTCGAACTTTTGCATATTTTATTTTCCCACGGAGAAGTAATAGAGTCACGGATGAGAGATGGCGATATCTTTATTATGGTAAACCCACCGACCATACAAGATAGAACCATGTAAATCACGCTTGGGGACTGAGGCTCAGCATGAAGTTCCTTCACCGTCAGTCAGGGACTTCTTCAACACGGTCAATCAAGAAGCATGTAATTCGCAAGTGTAAATCAAACTGAAGAGGAAGCTTCTTCAATGCTCTCTCCTGAAGAAGCTTGCTTCGACATTCTCTCCAGAAGAAGGCGCTTCAACGCTCCCTCCAGCAGAAGCTGCTTCAATGCTCTCTCTCTCCATAAGAAGGCGTTTCAGCTCTCCCTCCAGAAGAAGTCGCTTCAACACTTCAACGCTCTCCGGGACCTGCTCGCTCCAGAAGCTATTTCAACGCTCTCTGCAGGACCCACATTCACATTTGAGCACACAAGGTTCATTTTTGAGCAAAGCAAGCACGTGGTGGGACCCACGTTCGAGCGAAGCAAAGCAGGAACAAGACATGGACGACGTTTGAAACATGTACACGGTGGACGATCGAAGCATGCACAGCTGCCCATGTTCGAAAAAAGCATGTTCACATCGGGTCCCATGTTTGACCGAAGCAGGCGCGCAGTGGACCCAGGTTTAACCGAAGCGGGCACAACAAGCCCCGCGTTCGATCAAGCAGGCGCATGATGAGTCCCCCGGTTGAGCGAAGTAGGCGGGCCCACATGCCTATCAAACAAGTGCAACATGGTGACGTTTGATCGAAGCATGCACATCTGCCCATGTTCGGAACAAGCATGCTCACTTCGGGTCCCACATTCGATCGAAGCAGACATAGCAAAGGTCCATCTAAGCAAGCAAGACCGACATCATGCTAGGGGAACGCTCGCCTGGACGCCTCTTGAAGGTGACATGATCCAAGGACAGGAGGACCCGTCTCTCCTGGTAACATCTAACTTTGTCTCAAAAGTTTTATATTTATTTGTCACCATCTAATGCCTACCCCACAATAGTGTAACCATTATGATCTAGACAGGGGACTTAATATTGATGATGGATTTTAGTTTAGGGCTAAAATTATAAAACCAAATTTATGCGCTGACATCCTGCAAAGGATAAAGCCACTGATAAGTGATGAATACTTCTTCACTTTACTAATTCACCTAGAATGGAGCATGTGGCAACAATCCCAGTATTCTGTGAATTAAATACACAAAATTCATCCAGGTTGGAGCACGTGGCAACAATCCCATATACTCTGTGAATTTATAGCATAATAATTAATGCATGACTAGCCTTGTATTTCCTGTGTTGTTCCCACAGAACTCTCATTATTAGTGCGGCATGACGACTGAGTGTTGCTCTCAGCAGAGTAACACGAATCTCCAAGTGTTAATAGTGAGGCATGCACGAAATACCCGTACAGGCTACATTTCTCGACGTGTTATACTAGCCCGATTGAGCATACATCTCTCGGTGTATTATACTAGCCCGATTGAGCATACATCTTTCGGTGTGTTATACTAGCCCGATTGAGCATATTTGAATCTGGACTGTACATATCAGTCTCAAAAACAATCACGACCACGCAAGTTGGCCGCATGATTTAACCAGCCTAGACGATCCTCGGCAGGAGCAGGCTACCACCTTAATGACCACCAGCGGGCCCGTTTATGCCCTGGTCGGTCGAATACATACCATGCCTCCCAAATAATCACCGAAAACCAGCCTAAAGTAGGATGGTTGGTGATGTGGAGTAGCTTGGACAAGCTTGTGCGCACAAGACCACCAACGGCGATCTCAAAACCAGACGTACGGTCGTCAACTTCACGGCATGATTGGACGGCGTGGATTATCCCATGGCCGGTCGGACAAGCTTGTCATGCACCGGTGGGCCCCTCTCTACTACCGCCGGTCGACCATCTCACACCTAGCCATAGAGCAATGTGTGTTTGCCCAAAGTATGGCCGGCGTAATGCTTAAAGGGTCGCAAGAAATTCCACTAAGGTCTCAAATTGATCACGACCATCCAACTATACCAGCATGTTTGTATGGATTAGATCAAGCCTATGACCGTCAGTCAGGTATCACCATGTTCACCACCGACCCAATGTGGGCCCCACATGGTCGGCCTCCCCAAAGGAGGAGCATAGCCTGCCAAACCTTTAGGCTGAAGTCGTGTACACACGAACGATCCAAAAACCTAATTAGGGTTTGCGGCATATTACATGTGTCGTTAATCGATCACGAGCGTCCATCTTCGCAAGCATAGATGGAGGATGTAGATGTAGATTCAAAGGGTACCGAGCATGTCAACACGATCATCGTGGGCCCATCTACACGCCTGACTGATCGACCAAGGCCAACCATGGCTGGACGTCTCGAAACACGCGCCCGAAGTAGGCATGTCGTGCGGTCTTCAACTCCTTTGCGGCATGGGATTTCTGTCGCAAATCAATCTCGAGGCGCTCTCTTTGTCGGACAAATTGAGTGGTTTAGATCAAACTTTCATGGGGCAGTGAGGTACGGACGTGTACACCGGAAATCCGTCTACACGCATGCCGGTCGGTCTATCAAAATATTCTCCCATGCTTGGATTCGACCAAGTGAAGAGTGATGCTTGCGCACCTCTTCAAAACCCTAAAAATTCATCAACGGTCGTGAGATGAGCGTCACGAGATCATCTCGTCCGTCCAACTCTACCATCTTGGTTAAGAAGCCCTGGTTAGGAGTTAAGAGACCAATGAGGCATCCCTGTGATCACCGTCTTCCACTCTTCCACATAGAGTGATCGTCCAAAGTATGGCTCGTCCATGCAGCCTCCAAACAATCACTCGAAGATGGTTGGACATGATCTTTATTTTAAGACGCTTGATCGTGACTTACTCCGTTAAGCCTTAAAACAAATGATGCTTCATACATGCAAATATATTCAATGCATTACATGCATAGAATACACGTGATATTTCATAAATATCGGTTTCCCAAATAACTTAGTTATTTAAACCTAGCACCGTATGCTACCTTACGTGGGTCCCACGATCCAAACAATCGAGACATCAACATGTCACAAACTAGGGGATACTTATTGGGTATTAGGTCTGGCGGTTTTATATCGTGCGGCGCATGAGCATCATCACAGAACGTGTCGGAAAGACATGGACGGTTAGTGATGATGGGAGAAGTGGGCAAAACTGATCGTGTGACACTAACACACGACTCCACTACTCCATCACTCCACTTCCTCCACTTCCTACGAGAGACGAGGTTTGTGCTTGATGACTTGTATAAATAGGTTCTCCTCCATATTTCCACAAGAAAAGACAAGACAGAAAACCAAGTGTTGATACAATCGTATCCCAACACCAGAACTGATAGCTTACATTCTGCAGGCCAGTTCAGCTTTCTGATACAAGTCATAAAATAGCCAACACCTCCACAATATCAACACCTTCTTCGCTTCCCTCTCTAAGACCAACCCCATCTCATTCACTTTGTGACCGAAGCAAATCTGTAACGGCCATTTCTTGGTTTATGCCAGAGTTGTACAGATTGATTTCTCGAATCACAAGCACTCCCATGCAGTGCATTTGTTTAGGGTTTAGATTCATTTCTCATCCACACACCCAAATTACCAAAACTGGCAGAAGTAGTTTTCACCCATAAACAGTGGTATAACACTAGTTATCATACGAGTTTAAAAATGTCTCCCTTTCAAGCCTTATATGGCTATCTTCCTCCACATATGGCTTTCTCATCTGTCATCACAACTTCTGTAGCTTCTGTGGAGTCATATCTCAAGGACAGAGAGGCAATGATTGATATTCTTAAAGAGTCCCTACACAAAGCTCAAGAAAGAATTAAATTCTTTGCTGATAAGACAAGGAAATACAAGACCTTTGCAGCGGGTGACTTGGTATATTTGAAGCTTCAACCTTATAGACAAGCTTCTGTTTTACTGAGGAAGAATTTCAAGCTGTCTACAAAGTTCTATGCATGGGCCTTTTCCTATTTTACAACGAATTGGCACAGTAGCCTACAAGTTACATCTTCCATATCAGGCTAGGATTCACCATGTCTTTCATGTGTCACAATTGAAGCTACACATTGGTAAGAAACACACCCCCTCTCCTACTTTGCCTATTGTAGATCATGCAGGTGAAGTGATCTGGTTCCTGCAAAAGTTCTACAACACATAACCATTCTTATTGGTAATAGAAAAGTGAAGCAAGTGCTCATCCAATGGACTAATTCAACTACAGAGGATGCTACTTGGGAAGATGTTGCTACCATCAAGTCTCACTATCGCAACTTTATCCTTGAGGACAAGGATAATTTCCAATAGTAGGAAATGTCATAGTCTTATTGGTTGTGTTGAGTACTGTGTCTGCCTGTAATAATAGAGTGGGTGCTCTTATAATTGTTTAGTCATTGGTCAATTGTTAACCGATCAGATAGTGACAGGTGTCCACTATCTGATCATCGTTGTTAGGTCTTCACTTCCTTTAAATGTGTAAGAACCTCCTTCTCTATTTCAATTAATGAGAAATATATTCAGTTTAGTAATAGAGTTTGTGTTCATTAGGGACTCAGATTCACTTTCATCAACTCTTGATCACCAAATTGTACTGAGTATAGTACAGATTCATGGTCGATTTTTGTATTTTATGTTTGCCGATAAATAATAATGAATTATCTGAAAATTTGTAGAAAAAAAGACATATATTTGCCAAGTTTCATATAAATAAGTAATATATGCATTACAAACCACAAAATAAGTAATGGCTTAGCGGTTGTAATGTTACATAACAACAAGGTCTCACATTTTCCACACAATACTATTTCTGTTTTTTCAAAAAATAAATAAAACATGAGCAGGATTTAGTTGGACTTTAGTCATGAATCATAGACTAGCATCGACTAGTACGAGTCGTTGGTGAAGCGATTCATACTTCCATTTCGAATCGATTTGAAATTTATTGACATGACTCTTGACTCGTACGAGAATGATCTAGAAGTTAGTTGGAACTTTTCACTGAGGTAGATAACAATATTGGGTAATGTTATACCCAACGCCCATGGTCATCTTCTAAGTTATTACTCTCAATATATATATATGTATATATATATATATATATACACTCTCAGTGGTATATAAGTTACAAAGCTTTGTAAAAGTATTGGTGACTTAGAGAAATCCAAAGTGATAAGTAATTTTTTTGGTGATTTAGTGAAATCTAGGGTTTAAAATGCTTTTGAAGAAAAAAATTGGTGCCTTAGAGAAATATATAGTGATAAGAAATTTTTCGGTCACCTAGAGAAATTAATGAAATGTTCTTGTTTGATTATGTTTTTCAAAACTGTCTTATAAATTCATTTTTAGTTTTTTTCAAAACATACCATTTTTTCTTGATTTCATTTTTTCCCAAACTAAGAAATGGTATGGTATAAAAATTAAAAACGGTTTTTGAAAATACATTTTTAAAGATTAGTTATAAGTTACAACCAAGGGTGTTTGATTATCATAAGTTTGTGCACATCTTAAAATAAAAACTCAATAATGAGGAGAGGATTATATCAGTAAAACAAACCCACTCTTAATATTGACGCTTGTTTTATGCTCTTTAAGAACTGAAACAAGATTAGCAATTTCATAATCCAAAGACTAATCAAATCAACCTTGAGTAGCCATCACGAATTATTAAATCAAACGCAACTATTTTTTAAACAATTCCAGTAATTCATTAAAAAAAAAGTTGTTGCAAAAACTCCACAATGATTGAAGCTTAAGTAACAACAACTCTTTAATATTTCAGCGAGCATATCTCTAGCATCTCTTAAATTAGCATGTTGAATATTAAAGTTCATTACTGCTATCATCAAGATTGTAAATAAAACCCTAATCTGAGTAATAAAATGGTGAATCAGTTTTTAATGTTACAAGATTAAATATTACACTTTTATGTGATATTATAAAGACCATACTCATCTAAGGTTAACTCTTTTACGCAAATCTAAAAATGAAAAGATCGAGCTAACCGATCTTACTAATATGTTTGAGCAAATGTGTTTGTGATTTAAAACTTTTCGGTGAAGGAATAAAAGTAATTATAGATGGTTTTTTTTATATTATTCATTACCATGGAGGGATGTTGGAAAGAATAATTTCAAAAGAAGAAGAAGAAAAGAAAGAAAATTCAAAAAACAATAATTTATCGTTTTAAAAAACATAGGAAAAATCATTTTCAGAAAACATGTCAATCAAACATCTTTTCTTTTGTTTTTGGTTTCTAGCGTTTTCAAAAATGAAAAACGGTTTACAAAACACAAACACAAACCAAAAAGTTTATAGCGTTCCTGATTCAAGCGACAACAGTTTTAGATCAATTCATCTAATTCTCGAGGAGCTTCGGGTACAGGGGAATTTAAAATGTGGATATTAAAAAAAAAATAGTCAAGGAGAAAGAGAGTAGTAGCATCCCGGATTCGATTACAATAACATAAAGTAGCACTGTGGAGGAGGAAATAACAAGGAAGAAAGGGGTAAGTTTTGAGATGAGTATGTTGTCGGCGGCCTCACTTTAGGATAATAATGGATCCTCAAACCCAAGTAACTTAATTGCATTGTCCACTCATGACACACGTGACATTGATGAAGTCTTCAAAGAAATCAGGGATGAATTTGAGGTTGCTTCAGGTTATGGTACTGAGATTGGGGTGATGCTTGAGGTGGGCAAGATGCGTTATCAGTCTGCTGGCAATGCACAATCAAAAATGGATTAAGTATTCATTCTTGAAGATAAAGTAGTTGCATTTTCAATTACTTGCCAAATCAATTAAATTGATCAAAAATTTGTAACTTAGAGTCTTGAATTTGATACAAATACTCGAATCTCAAGCTCCTAATTTCACTGATGTAGCTTGAAACTTGACAACCTCAGGAAATGAAAAAAAAAGAAGGCTATCGTCAGAGTAAATAGGGCTACATTGTTTGCATCTTAAATATTTGCTTTGATTCTGGATTTTGAAGTTTGGATATGAAAATAAATAGAAACATCGAGGTATTTTATTCAACAAAAAAGAAACAGAGGTGCATCTTTTATGAGGAGCAAATAATTCCGTGTTTGGTGTTGCAGAAGATAGAACCAGAAGTAAAGGGAAGGAATAGAAAGAAAAATAAGGAAGGAAAGTTATTAGGGTATACTATGTAGGATTAAATTACTTAAATAACCCAATGTCTTCAAAATCTACACTTGTTTTGTTTCGCATGCATTCATTTTAAATACACATGAAGCATAACGTCTCAAGCTATATTGATTTGAAAACTCTATTGATCTGACGGCCACCGTTAAATTCAATTCTGATACTTTTCTTTCATTTTTTGATGGCAAGTATTAAAAGAACACGAAGGATGCATCATGGATAATTCACGATAGTTGGACGACAATTTACCGCATAAAAGAAAATGACATGTGCATTTTAGAAATGTTAATAGAGCATTTCTGTCAGCCCTCCACTGCATAGCAGTAATCTAGTTTTATGAAGAAAAATCTTTTTGTTTTGTATTTTTTTCTTCGATGTAAATTTTTTTCATCTTTTTTTTTTTTCATTTCAAAGAGATATCCAACGGCCTTGTTTGATAGAATTTACAAATTATCTATTTATGATTATGGATAATCATAAATTAATAAATTATTTTTAAATAGTAAGTCTTAACAAATATTTTTTTATCAGAATAATTGATTATCTTAAAAATACATGCTTAAAAAGGAGAGGAAAAGACTATGATCTAGGGTTTTCCTTTCCGCAATTATAGTTTTGTCTCTCTCGATAGTTTAGAGAAAATAAAGGTAAAAATAATAGATTCAATTTAGTTTTTTTTTTAAAAGTGATTATAAAAAAATTAAAACAACTTTTACCTATTTCTGAAATTGATGATTATTTTTGTTAGAGCATTGCTCGGTCGAACTCGCAAGTGTTGCTATCTCAAGCTTGTTTGTCAAATTTCGGTGATCAAAACTATAAGTCTTGATTTCTAACTTACTTATTTCTATGTCTCGGATTAGGATAGAATGTGTAATTGAGCTTTAAACTTCACGGCGTTCATCGATTGAAGACGAAGATCTACTGAGGATAGCTTGGAGGAACTTCATCAACAAAAGGTATGTGGAGACTAAAACTTACATATAACCTAGAAGTTTATTCTATTCTATATCCTAATGTGACTTAGTCGTATAGCGATATAGATTTTTATATTATACACATTTGATATTTCGAGACGAGTTTAACTCTCTTATCTATTTCTCGAAATACGATTTGAAAGTTTTTTTCTTTAGCTACGTTCATCATTATTCTTGATGAGTTTAGTTGGAAATTAACAATTTATTTGTTGGAAACTAAATGATAAGTCAAAAGATGATCATGTGAAAATTGCCTTGAACCATCTTACATGATTTGTGTGAGACAATCATTTGATGTCGACTCGGAAAGTTTCGTATTGATCATTCGATCACTTGAAAATTACTTATAAGCTAATGGTATGTGTGAGACAGCCATTGTCGTCTTCTAAGGATGTCTTAATGATTGAAATGGGAGTTTAGAACAATTATCCTTTGTCCGGATACAACACAGTATGCATACCAGTATGCAAACTTTGGTATGTGAAAAGACGAGGGTACCCAAATACACACAATCTTTTAAATATCCACATATGAGTCCTCTTACTAAAAGTGATCATCTGTGGATAAAGTCGAGACAATACAACAAATCAGTATCCACACTTGTGTGATTGTCTATGGATACAAGTCGAGACAATACGACTACCAAAGTGTGATACTTGATAATAGGTTCGGACTTAACCAAAATCTATAGGATCACTATCAAGTATGTACGGAGTTAACGTTTGTGTATTTTACTTTTAATTATAACAAAACAATTATAATTGCGAAAATAGAAAAGTAAAAGACACAACAAGATTTTATTAACGGGGAAACTGCAAATGCAGAAAAACCCTGGACCTAGTCCAGAATGAATACTCTCGAAATTAAGCCGCTATACAAAATCTAAACCAACCATTATAGTTGAGACCAAGCAAATACCCTAGTTCACTTAGTTCCCTCGGTATCCTGCTTCCAACTTCGATGAGCGCACGCACTGGAACAATTCCTTTGGATCGTATTTCAACAGTAAAGGAACAACAAATCTGTTTGGTAACAGCTCTTTCGATTCTTTCAAGATAAAGACATGTCAAGTCATATGCAAAGGCTCTTCCGTTTAATCTAATAAACTCCTTTTCCTGGTTAGATCAATTTATCCAATAACTACAAAAGTAGTCAAGTTTAGATTCACAATCAATCGATATAGATTCCAACAAGAAACTATAAAGTGATGTCGATCTCACACAACTAATCAATCGAATAAATATGATTCTAGTTGGATCCCAGCCGATCAAGGTTTGTGCACACCCAAAGATATGAGAACCAAATAAGAAATCTTTTTTTTCTTCAAATCTTCTTTAATCTTGAATAAGCACCTGTAAATACCACTTGAATCTCTTGTGATAAATTACACACAGAACGGAGTCTGTTAACAATGGATTATCACAAGATGAATTTAGATCTACAAATTGTTCTAAATATCCCGTTGATACTTCGATCTAGTTTGAGTGAATCTTATATTAGAAGAGAAGATTCTCAAGAATAAACAAACTAGGTGCAATCAAAGTTTCAACAACCGTCAGACAATCAAATCAATCGAAATTTAATAAAACTTGAATTATCTAGTTTCTCACCAACGGTACTCGTAGAGATTCTTGATCCCACATAAGTTTTAAATGAGCGGTCGTAAAATGATTTCGCCTAATTAGGTTCCTCTCCGATTAGACGGCTCCACCAGAAATAACAAAAAGATGAAGTTTGCCTGGCTCTTAGGATAGTTTGCTAGAAATGAAAACTTATGTATTTATAGACCAAGGATGTTTGGAAACCAAGGAATTTACAAAATCAATAATATTCTCAAGATATGCAATGAATAGAAAAACTCGGTTTTCCTAATTCCAATATAAATGCTTATCCAAAATTTCCGAAATCTCTCATAGAAAATCTCCAATTAGTAAATGCACATTACCAATTTTTATTCTCTAGAGATATGCATTTAATTGCTAGTAATTAAAGCATATAAAACCAAAAATCTTAATTAAAATATTCTTAATTTATTTCGGCACATGATCTCCTTGAGTACTAAGGAATATCTTTGAACAATAAATGATAAGAGTTACTGAACGTGGTCAAAGTATGTTGACATCTTTTCACTATAAATCCTTATTCATATTTACACGGATTTACATCCATGGAATCGGTTATACCACACTTCCAAACAAGTTTAGAATTGGTTCACCTATTGAAAAAACGGGGGTCTAACAACCACAACCAATATTTCACTTAGCAATCTGTATAGACTAACTCCAATATACTTTTAAGAGAATCAACTAGACAGTCAGACTCAATCTTATTAAAAGTATATCCAAGAGTTATATCTCAGTTTCTTAACGTAATCAACAAATCAAACAGATAGAAATCCATGAGCCTGATTAATATAAGAAACAACTTGGATGTTATCAAAAACCAATATCCAAGTGTCAATCAATTTAAACAACAAACAAAGGTTGTATTCACAATTGATTGAACTTACGCACAACCTGTGATATTTCAATTATATAAACCAATATAATAATGAAAAGAAATAACACAGACACCAGAAGTTTTGTTAACGAGGAAACCGCAAATGCATAAAAACCCCGGGACCTAGTCAAGATTTGAACACCACACTGTATTAAGCCACTACAGACACTAGTCTACTCCAAGTTAACTTCGGACTGGAGTGTAGTTGAGCCCTAACCAATCTCACTGTGATTCAAGGTACAGTTGCGCTCCTTACGTCTCTGAATCCCAGTAGGACTCTACGCACTTGATTCTCTTAGTTGATCTTACCCACAACTAAGAGTTGCTACGACCCAGAGTCGAAGACTTAATAAACCAATCTGTCTCACACAAAAAAGTCTATTGAATAGATAAATCTGTCTCCCACAGATATACCTATGAGTTTTGTTCTGTCTTTTGATAAATCAAGGTGAACAGGAACCAATTGATATACCGGACTTATAATATTCCCGAATAAAAGCCTAGAAATATCAGTCACCTCACAATAATCTTAATCGTACGGTATCGAAACAAGATATTGTGGAATCACAAACGATGAGACGGAGATGTTTGTGACTACTTTTTATCTCGCCTATCGGAGATTAAATCTCGATCAAATCTTAGAGAAGATAGTACTCAATCACGATAGAAAACAACAAGATCAGCACGCAACTACAGAGAAAATATTTGGGTATGGCTTCACAATCCCAATGAAGTCTTCAAGTCGTTAACCTACAGGGTTTTAGAAAAACCTAAGGTTAAAAGAGATCCGACTCTAGTCGCAACTAGTATCACAAAGGAGGTGTGGGGATTAGGTTTCCCAGTTGTTAGAGTTCTCCTTTATATAGTCTTTAAATCAGGGTTTGCAATCAGCGTTACCTTGGTAACAAAGCATTCAATATTCACCGAGATGAAAACCTCATTAGACTCAAGCTAATATCTTTCAATCGTTAAATCTAACTTAGCTTGTTACATACAAATGAAAATTGACTTCATTTATATATGAATAACCGTACCTAAACGTCTGCACCTTTGTTGGCTGAACAATAGTTAACCGAAGTTAGCTATATGAACAATTTCATATAAACCTTATTCATCTTAACCATAACTAGTTCAAATGACTCAAATGAAACTAGTTCTAGAGCTGTTCTATTGTTTATATTCTCATAGAAGTATACAAGACACAATTGAAGCAAAACCGATTTTGATTCACTCGAATCAAGTCATGAACATTATAGCCACGGTTTTCAAAAGATTGCATTTCTTAATATATAAATGCATTATTTCATGAACAAACCGATTTTAAAACATAATCCACTCAAGTATGCAAACATGTACGCATACCTTAGTGGTCGAACTAAGTTTGGATTCGCCAGTACGCGAACTCGTACGCATACCACAAACTCAGTAAAGTCTCGGAACTTGAACCTTACGCCAGTACGAGTACCGGTATGCGTACTGAGTTCCTGGACCTTGACTAAACCAAAAAGTACCCATACCATGGTTACCGACCTTGGATTACACATATGCAAGTATGCATATTGTGCTTATATCCAATTGTTCTAAATCTCATTCCAACTATTGAAACATTCTCGGAAGACGACAATAGCTGTCTCATACAAACTATTATCCTCAATGCAATTTTTCATGTGATCGAATGATCAATACGAAACATTCCGAGTCTACATCAAATGAGTCTACATCAAATCATCTTTTGAATTTCGTTAAGAATATAAGATGAACTTGGTTGTGCCTCACACAAATCATGTACATGTTACACCTTTTTATTGGCATTTTACTCATCTTTTTGGAGATTTTCCTTGTTTTCAAGAATAAATATTTGTATTAATTAATTTTGTGTTTTTAGGTAATAAATAAAGCAGAATGATCATCTTTTGAATTTAGAATCTAAGAATATAAGATGAACTTGGTTAAGCGGCTTCATCCAACAAATATTTCCGATTCTCTTCATCTCCTTCTCTCACCTTCTTCTCTCCCGAAATATGTCAAGACGACCTGTTAAACTTTAAAATAGCAAAATATCAAATATTTAAATTTCAATTTTGGGAAGTCTATATAAATAGCTATTAGCTAGGTATTGTTCTGGAGATATTATCTAGACTAGATATACTTTTGAGTGATAGATGAGTTTAAACTTGTCTCCACATTCTTAGATCAAAAATATACACTCTCACGTCTAATGTGCCCCGCGATTCATTGCTTCTTTTTCAACATTCTATCCCACTTTACCCACCTTTTGTTTTCATTGTAGTCCTATTGGCCTTGTTTTCATTGTAGCATCATAGTCCTTGAGACTTATCATCTGCTATAAGTAGAACTTGTTTTAGAAATCAAGACTTATAGTTTTGACCGCCATGTGACTTGTTGAATCTGAACCATGATCATGAGAACATTAGAGGTGTTTGCATACACGAGTTGCATGAGCCATCACTCGACTTAAACCTTAGTGGTTTTTCATTTGTCACAAATCATTTAGCCATAATGACATTTGCATTGAACCTTGCCCATCTTGATTCAGTCAAACCCCTTGCAATACATTTTGAATAAGTTGCTCAGTTGTTGTACTATGCCTTGCCTGTGATAAAAGAGTGAATTTGTGCTTTTGCAAACTCAGACCTACTAAACTTGCCATGTTTTTGCCACCCGAGCACTGGACCTCTTGAGTATGATGTGTGCAATTTTGCTTAACCTTGCCAACCTTGGCATATCCACTAGACTCACCTGAACTGGGTCAGTGCAATAACCCGGCCCATATAACTGACCTCCACAGCAACTGGGCCACACAACCAAGCCCACTCTACACCACAGGTTAGCAACACAGGCTCTACACTGACTCTAACATGTATATTTTCAATTACAAAAAAAAAAAAAAAATAAATCCCAAACAAACCAAATTCCCTCTTAAACCAAACCAAGGCCCAGTTCCAGCAATGAAACAAACCAAGCCCGATAAACCAAATTCCCACATAAACCCAAACCCATTTTCATGTTCTGTTTTACTTACATTATCTTTTAGGTTGACCCTCACCTTTCTAGATTGTTAGTAAATTTTTGTATATAAATTTTTGTAGGACTTATTAAATTTTTCTTTCTTGAAAGCTCCTGCCGAGATTTTGTTTAAATTTTCACATGATCATCTTTTTTTTTACATCAAGTGAGGCACCAACCTTCAATTTTTTAAACTTTCTAGAATTTACCCAACCTCGCCACTTTGATCTCTCTTGAGTTAAATCATGAATATAAGATGAACCTTTTGTCCATGGAGTTAGTTGTTTCATTATTTGTATTTGTATTTTTATTTTCACTTATTATAAATCAAAAAAAAAAAAATCAAAAATCAAAAAATCAAAAAATATTATAGTTTATTTTATACCACCATGGTAAAGAGAGTTCAAGGAAAAATCCAAACAACAAAGAATTTGAGTAAGTTAAAAATTGTCGTAAGTTTTGTGAAGTTTAGAGAGTTTGTCATCAACAAGTGAAGACCAGAAGACCGAAGATTGAAGGCGTTTCTATGGTATGAGAGAGTGATATTAATTTGCCGATCGGGTGAGAAGTGAGTGAGTACTCCACCCCTTGCTAATGGTTGATTTCCTTTCTTTAGAGATAATTTTATTTTTCAGGTTATCCTTCTTACCTACAACGTGTGCGGGATTTCTCTCTTTATTTCACTGCCTGCACACAGAGAGACTAGTTATCATAAAACCCTAATGGTGAGGCAACACTTATATTCAAAGATCACTATGTAATTGATCAAATATCAAATCACATTCATGGGTTCAATCAGTTCTACCAATCACTAGGATCGGTTATACCTTAAAATGGAAATACTTGTGATCGGTCACACAAGTTACTAGGATCGGTTACCGTATACTCATGGTATTGCTTGTGATCGGTCGCACCAGTTACCAGGATCGGTTACACCAATTACCAGGTTTGGTTACACTAATTATAAGGATCGATTACACACACTCTTTGATCGTTCACACCAATTACTAGGATCGTTCACACCAATTACAAATATCGATCATACTATCTCATGGTGATTACTTAGGATCGGTTACACTAATTAATAAAAACTAGTCATACCAAATCATAAGTCATGCATTGTGATTAGTTATACCAAGATACATAACAAAGTTACAATCGGTTCTACCATCTCACACATATTGGTAATTCATAAACGTACTTATTTTAAACAAATGTATAACATTGTTTCCTAGGATGGAATCTTCACCATAACCCATTCACATAATTATAAAAGTATATACAAGATTATGTCGATGTCATATCTACGAAGCTCAAAAGATAAGCGTTATACTTCGTAGTCTAATTCACTAATACTATGATCATACAATCATGACCATGTTACATCACTAAAGTATCATACAATATTTAGTATATACAGCTCCGCAGTTATGTTTTCAATATAGCACGACTTGAAAGATGCGTTAGGAATGAAACAATTCAAGTCAATATTACTAATCTCAAGAGGAAGGATGATGTTGTCGTTGTAGTTCGCTTCTTCTTCACTTTGTTCATGTCTTCGGAGTAATACTTGTATATCTCAACATTCCTAAACTTTCTAATCTAACCTAAATGAAGTTGACTCTAGTATACAATCAAACGACTTTAGATTAGTTTTGAGTTACTAAAATATGACAACCAAACTTGACATACCAACGCTTGGTGAGTTCAACCGAGCTATGCTCTAACGATATGATTCAGGTCCGGAAACCTAGTTTGCATACCAGTATGCGAACGATTTCAACTGTTAAAGTCCGGGAACCAAGTTTGCATACCAGTATTCAAACGGTTCCACCTGAGTTAGGTCCGGGACAGCAGTATGCATATCGGTTTGCAAACTACTGGACAAGACCAAAGTCCGAGCTATAGTTTGCATACCCGTTTGCAAACTTAGTTGGTTAAGTTCTAAAATCAGCTAAGTATGTTTTCATACTCATGAACAAATACATTAATAAATTAAGGAATGCAATGTTTGCAAACCGTGGCTTAATGTTCATTAATTGATTTCGGTATAAATACTTTGTACGATTATGAATTAATCCGATTTTGTTTCAATTGGTTCTTATATACTTCTATGAGATATATAAAATTTAACAACTCTATGAGTAACACAATTAGATTCATTTTATTATCTTTCATGTTTGATTGATCATCATATTGATCTAGAAGTGTTAGATGAATGTGATTAAGACAAAAGTGTTCATATGGCTAACTTCGGTTAACTATTGTTGAGCCAACTCAATATACACGTTTAGGTACGGTTACCCATATCTAAATGAAGGTATATTTATTTTGTGTGTAACAAGCTAAGACCATCTAACGGTGGAGATATTGCTTTGGTTTTAAGCAAACTTAGCTTGAATCTTAAATCAGGTTTTTCATCTAACGGTAAATATTGAATGCTTTGTTACTAAGATATCTTATCTTTGATTGAAAGCAAACCCTTATTTGAAAGTCTATATAAGGGAGAACTCTAGCAACTGGAAAACCTAATCCCGACACTTTCCTGTGTCCTAGTTGCGACTAGAGTCGATTCTCCTTTAACCTAGATTTTTTCCAAAATATTTTAGGTTAACGACCTAATCCCGACACTTTCCGGTAGGATCCACGGACCGTCGCACCCTCTCCGGGCATGGCCATATAGCACCGATATTGTCCCCACTAGACCACCTTGAGGTTAGAGGTGTCGGGTTTTATCCAAAAGGCCTCGGTGCTATATAGGGAGATTTCCTTGCTTATATATCATCGCATGCATGGATCTTATCTTCCTCCATGCGGGACTATCTTTAGCTACCATATGTGTGACTTATATGTGTGTATTTAAGCCACACAATTCCAACACTCATATTCTTATCTTTAATAGAGAGCAAAATTAGTGGCTGAATTCCTACTGAGATAAGAAAATTAATGTCTCTTATTATGTTCTCTTTGTCTAAGAACAAACTAACTGGCTTAATCCTCACTTCTGTTGGTAATTTGACAAATTTAACTGATTTAGTTCTCTATGACAATCACTTATATGGGTCATTACCAATAAAATTCAGCAATCTAAACCATTTGACAGTATTGTCATCAGGATCACAACTCTCTTTCGGGAGTATACCAACTACTCTTGGGTCTTGCAAAGCAAGCTTACATATCTAAACTTTGGCAACAAAATTTCTCTTCGGAAATATTCCAAATGAGCTCGAAAGAGCTGGATTAATGGAATATCTTCAGTTAAATGACAACCACCTCAATGGTACTCTTTCCAATTCAATCGATAAGCTTCAGCACTTGAAAGTTCTAAACTTAGAGAATAACAAGTTTGGAGGCAGTATACCCAATGAGATAGGTTTACTCCGTGATCTTCGAATTTTCTTCATTAAGGTCGAACAAGTTCATTGGTTATATCCCTGAAGAGATAATGTATATGTCTTAACTCCGCATTCTGGATTTACCACATAACAATCTCATTGGTCAAATTATAGAAAAATAATGAACCTGAAAAAATTTATAAGTAGGCCGAATGGCACATTTATAATTAGCAATGTTAGCGACGGGGATATACAACTTAATATGGTGGTTAAATGGATTAACATCCCGGTTCGGATATTATTAAGTTAAGCCTCCACAATTGATCTATCATCCAACAATCTCAATGGAAATATACCAAAAGAGATAGTTTGTTAAAAGGACTTTATGCGCTTAATTTGTCCCACAATTTTCAGGTAATATCCCTCCGCATTTCGGGGACATGTCTAGTTTAGAGTCGCTGGATTTATGTTTCAATGAATTGTATGGAAATATCCCACCATCCTTGGCATCAATGGATTCGCTTGGATTTCTGAACTTATCTTACAATAAATTGAGTGGCAAGATTCCAAGAGGAACTCACTTTGAGACTTTGAGTTGGGATGGATCAGGTTTCCTCGAGAATGATTTATTGTGTGAACTACCCATGAAGATAGTTTTCGAGGTGAACAAAATGATAGTCATACAAATGAAGGCCAAGAAGATGATCAAGAAGATGCAAATGAAAGAATCATATTTTACAGTATCACTTTTGTGGGGTTTGGAGTTTGGTTCTAGGGTTTATTCTTTGATTTGCTGATAAAAAAAGAAAAATGGTGGTTTGGTTATTGGAGAATTATTGAATCTGTTTCCGTAAGGATTGTGAATTATCTTCACCAAAATTGATGATAATAACAAAATGTCCTTGTTTCGTGGGTTATAGCCTTAGAAATTCAGGTTTGTAATTTGACAACAATTCTGTTTCGGAAAATTTGATTCCAGTAATTGTTATGCAGCTCGTTAAACTTCGAGAATGAATTGATCAATGAGATCAGATGTTCTGTGGCATTATTTGGTTTGCTTGTCATTTTTATTACGAGTATCAATGTTCTAGGGAAACGTGCCTACGATGCACAAAAGATGGCTAAGATTATCTCTTAGTTGGACGGATGAGATCATGCCTCGACCCAGTTAACACTAACAATAAACTATCCCTAAGTTAACTTTGGCATGATATTTTAATACTAAGGTTTGTTTTATTTAAACGGCCAAGATTCGTATATATCGTGTCGATTTAGTCGATTGTTTTGTTTTCCTCATAGTCGGACCTGGATTCACGAATCCCCAAAGCGAAGTCTTTTAGTCGTAGACCTGATTATACTTCTCAGAGAAAAACTAGGTATATAAAGGACAACTCTAGAATCAACTAGGACACAAAGTGTCAGGGATTGAATTTCCAAGTTGAAAGAGCATCTCTATTTATAGTTATCAAAGACATGGGGTTGCTTAGAATTCTAGATAACTTGAGAATCAAGCAAACACTTTTAGGTCTTGAAAATACAAAAGAAGAATATACCGTAGGAATCGGTTCTGGAACCGTGTATATGATTGTTCGGTTTGGCACGTATTCCAAAGAAGTAAATCAATTTGATGTTTATTTAATCATGATGCACATACATATGTGTTTGATTGATCAATAATGTTTAAGAAGTATTTGAGAGAGTTCTAGCAATGCTAAACATATTTAAAAAATAATTCTTTGAGCATATGCTAAAATCTACTGGGATGGTTGGTACAAGGGTTCGTGAACTGTTAGGATTGTTCACGAGTCAGGGTGCAATGGCTCGTGAATTGCTAACCTATAATACCAACTTTAATAAATCAGTTCACAACGCTTCGTGAATTGTTCCCGTCTGAACTTGCGATTTGCAAACTGATTTGCCAACCCTCTTGTATTTCTGAAGATCGGATATCTATGGTTTGCGAACTAGTTCGCCAACCTACCCGGAGCAGAATATCAGACAGTTCAATATTTATGCCTTACAATGTTTAAAACATTACTACGTGATAAATCATTTGCATAGGAAATTTTCAATTGATCCAAAATTAATTTACGCAATAAATTGTTTAGAACTAATGATGTTAAGGATCGTTGAACATCTTTGCTAGAATCATATTCCGAGATTTTTAGCAAGATGATGCGTGTCGTAGGTGCAATCAAATTAATTAATATTTCCACTCAATTAAAAATAATATAATGGAAGTCAAGTTCGTTCCCACGAGGAGCAAGAGATTCTAGTTGTAAAAATTGTCACGAAAGGGGGGTGTAAAAAGCAAAAGAAAATAAACAAAGCAATTAAAAGATAAAGTTGAAAGCAATAAGAGAGACAAGATCAAGGAATCCTTCTTCGTTGCAAAATAATGATTCAAGTTATGTTCTTTTCTACTTGTTATTAGTCACAAATTATCACCAACCGTAGGATAGCAGGTTCGCTTAGCTAGCCCCAAAATCCCTTATTTCACTTAGTAACAAGTCCGCTTAGTTATCAGATTCTATTCAAAAGAACCACCTTGAGGTTCGCTTACAAGATGTAATTCCCCGAATGCATTAAGATCTATGAATTTAGGTTTAGTACTAGTAGTTAGACTCGGTTTTCTTGGTCCACTTTCTAGCGTTGTTTTTACACACAATTGCTCCACGGAATCCCTCCGCAAGGTCTCGTGTTTTCTACTTGTGTAAAGTGTCGAGAACGATTACTTATTCCCTAACTTATACTAGATTTAGATTAAACTAACAAATCAATTTAGCATGCATTCTAAACAATCTATCAATCAATCATGAATGAATAAACATTCCTATTAGTAAAAACAAACGATAATCATGTGAAAAACTTCAAGATAGAATTGAAACAAAACTCAAATCATATATTAAGAACTAGGAATTCATCCTCAATCAATAATAAAATTAGCTACTCATGTTTTTGAAATTCACACAAAATAATTAAAAGGAGAATTTTCAAGTTCACACAAATAATTAAGAAGAAGAATTTTGAAAACAAAAACACAAGTGTTGTGTGTGTAAAAAGGTGTGTAAAAAGATGTGTGTAGAAGATATAGAGAACTTCTCTATTTATAGGCTTCAATATTCTCCAAATCTTCCAAGGAATAGAATCCTTTTCCTTTAGCAATTCAATTTCCAAATTCAAGTCTTTCTCTTCTTCCATCTTCTCTTTCCAAATTTGAGCCAAATTCTCCATCCAATTCCTATTCCAAGTCTTCACACCCATGAGAGAAGTCCATAGAAAATTCTGGAATTTTTGGCTCGCTGAAATCGATTATGGCGAATCCCAGTAGGAATAGTCATGCGCCGGCCACCAAATTCTTCTCCGTTGATTAATATTCCGTCAGTCCCACCGTGGGACTAACTGGTCAAAGTGGTCAAACCGTCGGTCAACGGTCAAAGGAAAGGAATGAGTCGATCATCGAAGTCACGGCAGAGTCGGCCTCACTAGGTGGTCGATCGGTCTTACCTACCAGGTCTTTGGATCGTGGCCGGATCGGTCATCGCTTAGAGTTGACTCGCCAGAGAAATTTGGGCGAAGTTCTTGTTTGTTTTTCCAACATTCCCGTGCCAAATTCCAGGCCGATCTTTCTTGCAACATTCCTAACATTCATCTACACATTAATCTTCATTCCCTTCTACCAATGTTAACATAACACTTTTTTGTTATTCAATCAGCTGCTCTTCCAATCCTGGCAGCATCAGTTCCACCACTGTCTTTCTCAACTCAAGCACAATCCCTCAGTTGCACTGTCTCTTCCATTGCAGTTGCAAAGCTTATCACAACACCACCAGCTCATAATTCCATTTCCTGCAGCAGTTTCTCCACATACAACACCACCATCTTCATTGACTCAGCCAATATTGTAACATCACTGACCCATTGTACTGTCACAACAACAGACTTCAACTCTTTTATCCCAGCAAAGCTACAAACCCACAGTTCACAATCCCTACAATCTCAGCTCATCTCAGCTCCACCTATCTGCTCATACATTGAGCTCTCAGCTCAAAACCCATCTTTGATCTTTCTCATCTGTTGGTTTCAAAAACCCACAGATCCCCTTTAGAACTCCACCCATTGTTGAATCGTAAACAGCAGGACCTTTGCTCAAAACCCATTCTCTTCACTGAATCCAACTTGCTTTCCATCTCATTGCTTTAATGAACACAGCTTCAATTACAGTGACGAATCGAAACCGTGGGTTAGCTTCTTCTTCTCTCGATATGAATCTGTCATCTTTGTCAACACAGAACCACCTCCTCCACAATTTCATCACAACCCAAAGACCCATCTCAATTTCAACTTCATAGCCACAAACCCATTAAATCAAAACAGCGATTCCATCTCGACATCACAGAGTCATCAATTCTTCAAACCCTGATTCCATTTCGATCTGATTTCCTCTCAAGCAGCTGCTGTTCTTAACTTCACTTCAACAGCACCATAATTCTTAATTCAACTCGATCTACTGAATCTCTATTTCAATCAACCCATTCTTGTGTTCTTCATCTAACTCATCCACTGAAATCTATTAACTCACACCAAGACAGCCACCATTCCTATCATCAATTGTAGCTCGAGTTTAATCTTCTTTCTCTTTCGATTTCACCATTCAATTACATCTCTAAATCTCTCGGACAAAGCAATTTCAATAGCAGCTGCGCTGCTCTCTCTATTTCAGATATGAAATGATTGAGAAGATAAATCTTCTCGATTTTAGGGTTATAAATGGGGCGGGATATTGGTACTCGGGCTGCCCTGATAAGGGGTAACCAAGTTTACAGCCTCCCTTAACCTCTGCTGGTTTGTCTATAGTGCTCCTCCAAAAGAGTCGTCCCTTAACCTCGGCTGATCCGTATTTAGTACTCTTTCAAATTGGGTTGTCCCTTAACCTTGGCTAGGCTCCAGATAGTGTTCGCCCCTGAAATGACAATTTTTGCCCTTTTTGCTCAAATTGGGTGATTTCTTCTTCTCTTCCTCCGTGCGACTCCAAAGTAGCTATAAAACTCAAAACAAGCGTAAAATACATAATTTACAAGAAAAATAGCAAAGAAAGCATAAACAATAGATAGTAAATAGGATGTATTCTACACCCTATCAAATTCCCCCACGCTTAGACTTTGCTAGTCCTCGAGCAAATCAAACTAAAAACTCACAACTTCAAAGCGTTCAAGCGTCCCAAGCATCTAAAGAGCTATGAGGACATAGAGTTTCTGCATGCTAGTAATAAGAAGTTAGAAATACTAAAGAACATATTCTCATTCTTAAATGTTGAGTGAGAAATAACCACACCATAATGAGAGAACGCGTGTTTGAGAAACGATCAATAAGCATTTCGCCTCGACTTCTCGCCTCACCAAAAAGGATTTTATGATAATTGCACTCAAAAAGACGGCTTTTTATGGTTCTCATGTGTGCAGGTAGGAATGAAGAGAGAATTCTGCAACACGTTGAATGGTGGGAAGGACAACTTCCAAAATATTTTTAAAAACCCACATCTTTTAATATTTTGAAAAACCATTTTTACGACGATCTCTAAGAAAGGAAATCAACCATTTATTGAGGATGAGATTACTTACTCACCTTCACATCCGATCGCCAATTATGATAACACCACTCTCACGGCATCCAATAGAAACGTCTTCCGCTCCTCGTCTTTATCTTCTTGGTCTTCGGTTTTGGTTTCAACTATTGATGATAAACTCTCGAATTTCATAAATCCTTAACAATTTGTAACCTTTACCTTGAATCCTTGTCGCTTGAAACTTCCTTATATATATTTTTCTTCCCCACGGCTTATTAACAAAACAAATATTTCTCTTGTTTTTTTTTTTTTTTTTTTTTTTTTTTTTTTTTTTTAAAATAAGAGAAATTAAATACAAAATAAACCATGGCCGTGGAAGAAGTATTTTACCGCTTGATTCTTCACAACTTGTATCGTCTTGAAATCATAAACTTCAAAAATTCTCACCTTTTTATTTTCTTTGCTTTCATGAATAAGTCTTCATACTTGGATATAGAATTACCTCATTGTATTGTAAGTCCTCAACATATATGTAAAAATCCGCTCATTTGTATGTTGCTTTACTTAAATATGAAATTTGCTCTTTTTCTCGTTCCGTTGCTTGTAAACCTTAAACTTTTCCAACTTTCCTTGTAGATTTTGATGTCGCTCCTTGTTGATGATGATGTGTTTCTATGGATCCGTTATTGTCGAGAGAGAAATGGTGCTAATCGCAAATCGAACTACAAGAAGGAAGCTTTCATCCATAGACGTCACCCTCATGATTGACAAAATTAGCACTCAAGAGATCAAAGAGTAGTGCTTCTATTGGTGGGAGGTTGGGTAGCTCACCCATTCTACCCTAATTTACTTACGGTGACACACACTCAAAAGAAAGCTCTTTAGTAGACGGAAAAATTTCTGTCGGTGCCTCACATGATATGAATACGGGTAGTCTCCACTAATGATTGATCAGCAACTCTAATAACGCATTTCTCCTGCACCAAATTTGCATCACCGGCATGATTAAATCCATTATTTAACACTCTAACAAGCAAGAAATCCGAATGTAGTTCTCTAACATTTCCAAGTTCAATTATGTCGGTCAAAATCTCTATGTAAACATACCTAGAAGTATGCTAGGGACTCTAAAATCTCTAAAAGTTGAAGTTTTATGTAAAACTTTTTTTTTTAATTTTTGTTTTGTAATTTTTTTTTTTTTAAATACATGCTTAACCACTCCCCCACACTTAAACCTTACATTGTCCTCAATGTAATTGAATCCTCCTAGTAAAGTCAAGGTGGGAAATTTTAACATGATAAGAAACAAGAAAAACAAATAACAAAAAGCAAAAGGATAAGAAATACAAAACCTATGGGTTGCCTCCCATTAAGCGCTTGTTTTAAAGTCGACGGCCCGACTTAGCTCTTGCAAGATTCATTCCCCATATACTAACAATCGGAAAATTTGAGGATCCACCCATAATACCTGTTTTGAAAACAATAACTCCATACAAATATTAGCACAAGAAAACAATAGTGATGTTATCGCTCGATAGAAATTTCCCCCACACTTATTCTCGTCCACACTCGGAAGTGTATAAAGAACATAGAATTTTGGAACTTCCATGTATTCATCTTGGCAAACCTGCATGGTGTTAGCATCAAGTGTTTCCAATGGTGGATATCTAGAAACAAAATCATCCAAAAATACTTTCGAAGCACAAACATTCAAACCAATAAGAGGTAAAGGAGAAGAATCAATATGCAAAGGGTTAGACAAACCTTGCACAATCTCTTGTATTATAGAATCCTCTTCATCCTTAAAAATTCAAGTGAATTACTTACCTCTTGTATATCGTGGTCCTCTATTAAACCTTGCAACCATTCTTCGTCGTTTTCTACCTTAACCAAAGTCTTGGCATCATTAAAATCATTGGCAAGTTCAATTGGGTCTTCCACGAAATCAATCAATGTGGTTTCATCCTCTAGTATCATCTCTTCAACATTCTCATCATCGGAATCGGGCCATTCACTAAAATGATTCTCGTCGGTATAGATTGTAAGATCTTCATGTGGGGTGTTACACCGTTTATAACAATAGGTAAGTCACACCCAATCTCCTCCTTTTGAATAGGTGAAGGATCGTTATTATGATCCGGAGTTGGAATAACTTCCTCATTGTTGCAACGCTCATACACTTCCGCGGACTCATATCTTTCCCTAAGGAATTTTTTCCAAGCACTAAATGCATCATCTTCAAGCTCTACCTTTTGAATAGGTGCTTGATCATTATTAAGATCAAGGCTCGAGTAATCTACACTAGCATCTTCAAAAGTATCCAAAGGTTGGTCCTTTTCAACACAATCATCTTCATTTTCATACTCACCATAAAAAGAATCTTCATCGGTTTCATAACCTTTATCCCGACGTCTTTTAAGTTCCATATGAATAGTCCTACTAATTTACGACAAGATCTTCCGAGTCTCCATCATCTTCCAATTTGTATAATTGTTGTGCAAGTTTCCTGACGTTCACACGCTTACCACCGTTGATAGAGTTTCTAGACGGCATCTCCTCTTTTGGAAAAAGTGAAGGAAAAACACGATAAAGAGGAGTATATTCCAAATTCTCTGTCTGCACATTACTAGAAAACAAATTGTTAGATGCATAACTATCCTTCCATCCGTGTGTTTGTCCACTTACATACCCGTCATAAGGTTGTTGATATGTATGAGAATATCCATAAGGTTACGTAGGGAAATTGATCATAGCCAAAATATTGGTTTTGATTGTGTCTAAGGATGGTTGGAAGTTGTCATAATGTTGAGGTTGAAAACCGTATTGATTGTTGTAATATGCTTGCTCTTGTCCACCATACATGGAAAACCGGTACCTGAAATAAGATTCTCAGAAACCAAGTTAGATACGATATACAATCTAACAAAGCAAGAATAAAGCAAAAAGAAAAATATAACAACTAAAATCATCCGCTGCTCCCCGGCAACGGCGCCAAAATTTGATGCGTGTCGTAGGTGCAATCAAATTAATTAATATTTCCACTCAATTAAAAATAATATAATGGAAGTCAAGTTCGTTTCCCACAAGGAGCAAGAGATTCTAGTTGTAAAAATTGTCACGAAGGGGGTGTAAAAAGCAAAAGAAAATAAACAAAGCAATTAAAAGATAAAGTTGAAAGCAATAAGAGAGACAAGATCAAGGAATCCTTCTTCGTTTCAAAACAATGATTCAAGTTATGTTCTTTTCTACTTGTTATTAGTCACAAATTATCACCAACCGTAGGATAGCAGGTTCGCTTATCTAGACCCAAAATCCCTTATTTCACCGAGTAACAAGTCCGCTTAGTTATCGATTCTATTCAAAAGAATCACCTTGAGGTTAAACTTACAAGATGTAATTCCCGAATGCATTAAGATCTATGAATTTAGGTTTAGTACTAGTAGTTAGACTCTTCGCTTGGTCCACTTTCTAGCATTGTTTTTACACACAATTGCTCCACGGAATCCCTCCGAAAGGTCTCGTGTTTTCTACTTGTGTAAAGTGTAGAGGAACGATTACTTATTCCCTAACTTATACTAGATTTAGATTAAACTAACAAATCAATTTAGCATGCATTCTAAACAATCTATCAATCAATCATGAATGAATAAACATTCCTATTAGTAAAAACAAACGATAATCATGTGAAAAACTTTAAGATAGAATTGAAACAAAACTCAAATCATATATTAAGAACTAGGAATTCATCCTCAATCAATAATAAAATTAGCTACTCATGTTTTTGAAATTCACACAAAATAATTAAAAGGAGAATTTTCAAGTTCACACAAATAATTAAGAAGAAGAATTTTGAAAACAAAAACACAAGTGTTGTGTGTGTAAAAGGTGTGTAAAAAGATGTGTAGAAGATATAGAAAACTTCTCTATTTATAGGCTTCAATATTCTCCAAATATTCCAAGGAATAGAATCCTTTTCCTTTAGCAATTCAATTTCCAAATTCAAGTCTTTCTCTTCTTCCATCTTCTCTTTCCAAATTTGAGCCCAATTCTCCATCCAATTCCTATTCCAAGTCTTCACACCCATGAGAGAAGTCCATAGAAAATTCGGAATTTTTGGCTCAGCCGGAAAAGCTGGGATTATGGCGGAATCCGGCCGGAATAGTCGCGCTGGCACCACTGAAATTCTTCTTCGTTGGGCAGAATATTATTCGGTCCACCGTTAGGACTAACGGTCAAAGTGGTCAAACCGTCAGTCAACGGTCAAGGGAAAGGAATGAGTCGGGTCATGAGTCGACTCCCTAGGTGGTGGATCTGGTCTTACTCAGTTTGTCTTTGGATCGGCTAGATCGGTCATCGCCGAGTTGACTCGCCGATGTAGAGAAATTTGGGCGAGTTACATTTGTTTTTCCAACATTCCCATGCCAAATTCAGTAGATCTTTCTTGCAACATTCCTAACATTTATCTACACATTAATCTTCATTCCCTTCTACCAATGTTAACATAACACTTTCTTGTTATTCAATCATTTTGCTCTTCCAATCTGTGACATCAGTTCCACTGCTTGTCTTTCTCAACTCAAGCACAATCCTCGGTTGTACATTGTCTCTTCCATTGTAGTTGCAAAGCTTATCACAACACCACCAACTCATAATTCCATTTCCTGCAGCAGTCTCTCCACATACAACACCACCATCTTCATTGACTCAGCCAATATTGCAGCATTACTGACCCATTGTACTGTCACAGCAACAGACTTCAACTCTTTTATCCCAGCAAAGCTACAAACCCACAGTTCACAATCCCTACAATCTCAGCTCATCTCAACTCAACCTATCTGCTCATACATTCAGCTCTCAGCTCAAAACCCATCTTTGATCTTTCTCATCTGTTGGTTTCAAAAACCCACAGATCCCCTTTAGAACTCCACCCATTGTTGAATCGTAAACAGCAGGACCTTTGCTCAAAACCCATTCTCTTCACTGAATCCAACTTGCTTTCCATCTCATTGCTTTAATGAACACAGCTTCAATTACAGTGACGAATCGAAACCGTGGGTTAGCTTCTTCTTCTCTCGATCTGAATCTGTCATCTTTGTTAACACAGAACCACCTCCTCCACAATTTCATCACAACCCAAAGACCCATCTCAATTTCAAGTTCATAGACACAAACCCATTAAATCAAAACAGCGATTCCATCTCGACATCACAGAGTCATCAATTCTTCAAACCCTGATTCCATTTCGATCTGATTTCCTCTCAAGCAGCTGTTGTTCTTAACTTCACTTCAACAGCACCATAATTCTTAATTCAACTCGATCTACTGAATCTCTATTTCAATCAACCCATTCTTGTGTTCTTCATCTAACTCAGCCACTGAAATCTATTAACTCACACCAAGACAGCCACCATTCCTATCATCAATTGCAGCTCGAGTTTAATCTTCTTTCTCTTTCGATTTCACCCTTCAATTACATCTCTAAATCTCTCGGACAAAGCAATTTCAATAGCAGCTGCGCTGCTCTCTCTATTTCAGATATAAAATGATTGAGAAGATAAATCTTCTCGATTTTAGGGTTATAAATGGGGCGGGATATTGGTACTCGGGCTGCCCTGATAAGGGGTAACCAAGTTCTGACCTCCCTTAACCTCTGCTTTGGTTTGTCTATAGTGCTCCTCCAAAGAGTCGTCCCTTAACCTCGGGTGATCCGTATTTAGTACTCTTTCAAATTGGGTTGTCCCTTAACCTTGTCTAGGCTCCGGATAGTGTTCGCCCACACAAATGACAATTTTTGCCCTTTTTGCTCAAATTGGGTGATTTCTTCTTCTCTTCCTCCGTGCGACTCCAAAGTAGCTATAAAACTCAAAACAAGCGTAAAATACATAATTTACAAGAAAAATAGCAAAGAAAGCATAAACAATAGATAGTAAATAGGATGTATTCTACACCCTATCACAAGACAAGCTTGACTCGAAATTTCTTCTTTGTAAATCTGATAGAAGTCATACAACACCGTCTCAAAAAGATAAAAGGGTAAGACTAGTGAGCAAAATAGAATGGTTCAGTCTTCATATACTTGATACAAAAGTTCTCCAATTGTCTTTGTCGATCTTCAGTCTTCGAGGGTGATGTCTGAAAATTAACTACTAAATTCTAACCTAGTCCGAGACTTGACTTAGTAGAGACTATAAATCAACATATAGTTTTGATCATCTAACATTGACAACAATATTGAGATAAAAAAAACTTGTGGGTTCAACGGAGCATTACTCTAGCATCCACCTTAATGAATCTCAAACACTTGTACAAGAATATAATAGGATATCCATCAGAGTCTGATGCCTTGTCTTGACCAATTCCCTTGATGTTGTATAGACTTCTTCCTCAGAAAACATTTCATTAAGAAAAGAAGCATCAGTTGGACTTATTTTATCAAATTCAATCTCATTGGGAGTAGGCCTTATAATGTGTTCTTCAGTGAATAAAGTCTTGTAAAACTTCACAATGTGGTTTTGTAACTTGACTCTGTCAGAAGTAAGCTTTCCTTAAACATAAAGTTTTGTAATCTAATTGTATCTCCTTCTAGAAGTAGTAGTACTCATAAAGTGGGATGTATTCTTATCTCCTTCTTGCAACCATTTTGTTATTTATGTTACTCTCCGGGATATTTCTTCACGAGTGTGACTCTTTCAAAATTAGCCTTGTGCTTCAATCTTTCAACAACTTGCTCCTCCATTAGAGCATTATCAAGTACTTGAATTTCATCTAGAATATTTTGAAGTTTCACAGAAGTATGACCGAAAGTATCTTTATTTCGCTCTTTCAGATATTCTTTTAAAGCTTTAAGTTTGAGCCAGAACGCACTGCTATTTGTACCTGCAAAACAAAATAAAAATCCACCATTCCTCGTTCATATTAATAAATCCATTATCTATACACCATCTAATCTCAAATCTAAGTGAACTTGGACCAGAAGAATTATTAGAGGTATCGAGAACAAGTCGTCTAGATTTTACAATCTAGCAGACTTAGGGAAATTAAAATTCAAAGGAAGTAGAAATGAGGAGCCTATCAAGCCTACTCATGATGGGATTGTATTGTCCATTAGACCATGTATATTTAGCACCTTTTAGAGTTAAATCAATTAGATTATGCCGTGAAACAAATTTGATATAACCCTTCATGCTTTTGGTGACTTTGGTGCACCATTTATTCTCTTTATATTTTAAGATAATAACCTTTCTTCTCTTCAAATATATTTCAGTGGGGGTTCTCATTAGTTAGATGAGCTCTAACTTGATTAAGCTCTAATATACATTTGTTTTTGTTTTATGAAGAGAAATATTCTTTATTTTCTATTTTTTCTTTGATGTAATTGTTTTTTCATCTCTCTTTTTCTTTTCTTTATTCATGTCAAAGAGATATCAGTGGCGCTTCTCGATGTTCAGACGAGCTCTAGCTTGATGAAGCTCTAATATATAGTTGTATTTGTTTTATGAAGAGAAATCTTGTTTATTTTTTCTTTGATGTAATCATTTTTTATCTCTTTCTTTTTTTTTTTATCTCTTTTAAAAAAAAAAAAAAAAAAAAAAAAAAAAACCTTTCAAAGAGATATCAGTGGGGGCTTCTCGATATTCATATGAGCTCTATCTTGAATAAAATTCTAATAGTTGTATTCATTTGATGAAGATAAATATTTTTTATTTTTATTTTTGGTATAAATTGTTTCATCTTTTTTTTTTCACTTTTTTTTCTTCACTTTTTCTTTTTCCTTTGAAAGAGATATCAACGAGCTTATAATATTTGAGACGAGATCTTGATCATATTCTAATACTTTTTGTATGCATGTTATGTACTTTTATTTAAGTTGATTTAAAGATGAAGATATTTTAATTAATTTTCTGATTAAATTAATTAATATTCTTATACGCAGAACTAGAAGAAATGGTTTTTAGGGTGTTCACATGCTTCATATTTGGGATTATGTTTATTGTGTACCTTCAAGAAAGATGTACAAGAAAGGTTCAACATGATCCTGATAATAAACATCAACAAGGCTGGTATCAATCAATGATTGAGAATTTTTTCACTAATATGACGAACTTTTGGATGGTTCAATGATAAATCTTTCTAGGGGTTCGTATTTTACTGTTTCGATGGTGGTGGTGTTTTTGTGTTTGATGGATTCTTTGTTTGGATGACAAAAAACTGTTTAAATGGCTTGTTGGTAAACTATAAGAATGGGGTATTGATAAAAGAATTCCTAAATTATTTTAGTTGGTGGTTTGGGTATGTGTAATGTTCTAGGATCATTAAGTTATTACCCTATCTTGTTTTATTAGCGGCTTCTTCTAGGTTGGTTTCCCATATAGCTTTTGTTTATCGAAGAGATCTATCAGGAGTGTCTGGAGGTGTTTTTACATGCTACATGGTATCACATATGATTCACGCGATCAATTGGAAATATCTGTAATCCCTTATATGTTTGTTGGTTATGATTTTCACTTTATTAGTTGCTTGTCTAGAAAGACATCCTACTATTGAGCATGCTCACGGGGCCTAGGGGAAGTATGGAAGATGATGAAAAAAATATTGCTGGTTTGGATTATATATCTTATGTTTTTCTCTGTTTTCTTCGGTAGAGTTTTAGTATTATCATTTGGTTTTATTTAGATTAGATGTTCTTTTTGTTTTTGCCGTTTGTTGTTATGGATTATTGTCTGTAACTAATGAATTAAATCAATGAAATATATGTTATGTTTCCCTTTCAACGGTTTGTTTAGGAATCACGTAATTTAGTTGATTTTGAGTCGTATCGGTGATGATCAAGAAAATACATAGCAAAATGTTAGATTATGAATCCAAATAAATAAATGAAGGTTTACTATCCAAGATGCGGCTTCAATTTTTGATTGATGGATCCTCCTTAATTGTTTGGGTATGATACATCTTTTTTCTTTTATCTTGTAATTTTATGTTTTTCTTTGTATTTTTGAGCAATTCATTGCTCCATGTTTTCAATCTTTTTAATAATATCCAGTAGTAAAAATAAAATAAAATAAACATTTGCAATAATATTTTGATAGATGTTGATAACTTGTGTCTCTCTTTTACCTATTGTTTTTAATTTGTTATCTTTTGGTATCAAATATAGCAGTTATCATTTTGTTGATGCGGATGAGGAAAACATATATATTTGATGTGTATGTCTCTTATATATTAGGCCTTCAACATCCGGGTTCAAGCTATTACTACTTATGTTAACATGCTATCGTGGCTACAAAACTCATTAAGTTCTCCAACGTATTATCTTAATGTATTTATAAAAAATAAATAATATTACTTTAACTATGAAACATGTATGTTAAAGTATATTAAATATAAATATACGGTTTTCTTTTCTTGAAAACATGTGAAAAGGTGGATATAAATTGATACCATCAATGGGTCGTTGAAGTATTATTCATGACACCTGATTTATAAATGTTTTATTGACAAATTTTGTTAGTTCAGTTTAACTAATAATAATATATTAGATATGTGAGCATGGTAGTCAGTGTTTCTCATACAGAGCTTCTAGTAAACTAGTAAATGAAGCATGACTAACTCTCGAAACTTACTTCTTATTAATTTTCTTGCACACATAAAATAAAAATCTACATTGTAAAACTTCAGCATATTTTCATTAATAAAATGGTGCCTTATATAGGCTTCACATTAGCTACTCCAAACCCTCAAACTATTAAACCACTAACCCATTATTGTTGGATACCCTAATAAGTAGGAACAAATTTTTCACAAACTAAAACACGTTTAACTTCCTAAATCCTACATATTAGGTTTGGACCAATAGACTAATTCAAATATTTTAAATTACTCAAATCCATAAAACATAAATTTTGTATTTCCAACAGTTTATACTTTAGATTAATTTAGTTGTTGTAGATATGATGGCTTTGAACCAATGAACGAATGAAAAATATCCAGTTGGCCAGTCACTGTATTTTGACCAAGAGAGGATAATATACAGCTACGCCGGTGAGGACATCCCACTTTGAAAATGTGATTGACAAAGAGGGCTTTGAAAATAATGTAAATCGTAATGAAAGCCACACATGTCATGCATCATAAACACTATAAAAATAAGAACTGTGTAGACTGCTACATTGAAAGAATTCAGCGGCTTGCAGATGAAGATAAAACTAATAAGATTATGTTGCTCGACTGTACAAAAGAAATTTACAATCATTTTAAATTGGAGTACCAAAGTGTATCTGGTCACGTACATCTTATGAGAATTATGGTAAAGCAGTGCGGCTTGATTCGATATAGGTCCATATTTTTATACATTGAATAACTACTTCAACATTTGAAAAAAACCAAAAAACAAACCATGTTACTCGAGGTTAATCACAAAAACCAAATACTTATTAACTTTAATAAGTCACGTAAAATAACCATTTATATGTTTCCTATGAATCATATTCGCTGCAGTGTTGAGGACAATTTCACTTAGTCGTTATATGGAAATCACTGCTAGAGCATTACTCGGTTGAACCCACCAAGCGTTGGTATGTCAAGTTTGGCTGTCATATTTTAGTATCAAAAATAAATTTGAGCTGCTTGATTAAATGTACTAGAGTCAACTTCATTTAGGTTAGAATAGAAAGTCTAGGAATGTTGATACATACAAGTATTACCTTGAAGATCGTGAAGGCATATCGACTATAATGAAGACATCATCCTTCCATTTGAGGTATAGTGATACTGACTTGAATTGTTTCCATTCATATCATTGCTTTCAGGTTGTTTAAGATTGAAACCATAACATGCGAGGTTATATTTAATACTCTAGTATTAGACTCGCTCATTTTATTATGATCAAAGTGTCGAAAAAGAATATTTTTTTTACGAAGTATAACGTTTATCTTTTGAACTTCGTAAATGTGACATTGGCATAATCTATGTTTACTTGATTGTGTATTGGATATAGGTGTAATTTCATCCTAGGAAACTATGTTTGATTACATATGTTTAAAGGAAGTACATATACGAAACAAAATCGAAAGGAAATCCATAGGCGTTTTTTTTCCGGTTTTCATTGAAAATCTATTGGATGACCAATTCGAACCTAGGTAAGAAATTTTGTAGAACCGATCTTGACTTATGTTGAGAGTTATGGTAGAACCTATCTTTACCTAGTTTTGGATATGCGGTAGAACATATCTTAACTTATGTTGAGATTCTTGGTAGAACCGATCCTTACCTATATTGGGATACTATGTAGAACCGATCTTAACTATTGTTGAGAGTCTTGGTAGAAACGATCCTTAACTATATTGAGATACTTGGTAGAAAAATACTAGCTATTGTTGGGAGTCATGGTAGAACCGATCCCTACCAATATTTGGAGACTTGGTAGACTCGATCTTAACCTATGTTAGGAGTCATGGTAGAACCGTTCCCAAGAGCAAAACCGATCATTCATATATTCACATATTACTTTACCGTTTTGTGTGAGTTTGGAATTAGGGTTTGCTAAATAGGAAAGTTCTGGATGTCGAAATAATTTGGACATGAATATTCCTTGATACTCAAGATAATCCCAATCCGAAATATTGAGAATTTTTGAATTAAGATTTTCGATTATATGCTTTTGATTTTCCAGCAAATCAAAACATATCTCTTGGAAAGTTATATTAGTTAAGGGATAAACTAAAATTAGATATTTTCTAATAAGAGATTTCGAAATTACAGGTTGGATATTAGTTGTAAATAGGCAAACCGAAATCAGGTACTTATTGCATATCTTGAGAATATTTTCAGTTTTAGAATTTCCTTGTTGTCCGAACAACCTTGGTTTATAAATAGTTGAGTTTGCATTTCCTGCAAACTATTGTGAGAGCCAGGAAAACTTTATTCGCGTTGTTTCTGGTAGAGCCGCCTATCTGGAGAAGAAAGTACCCTAATCAGGCGAAATCTCTTACAACCGCTCGTTTAAGATTTATGTGGGATCAAGAAGCTCTACGAGTACTGTTGGTGGGAAACTATATAATTGCATTGTTATTTTATTTTTCGATTATTAATTTGATTGACTAAGGGTTATTGAAACTTTGATTGCACCTAGTTTGATTATTCTCAAGAGCATTCTCTTCTGACATAAAGGTTACTCAAATTAGATCAAAGTATTGACGGGATCTTTAGAACTGTTTTTATATCTAAAGACAACTTGTGATCATCCATTGTTAACAGATTCCGTTTTATGTGTGATCGATCATAAGTGGTTCAAGTTTGTGGTGTGTAGGTACATAAGAAGGCAATTGAATATTTGAAGACAAAAAGACTTTTCTTATTGGTTTTCGTATCTCGTGATTTGTGCACACATCTTGATCGAATGGGATCCGACTTAGATATGATTTATCTATAATAGATTTGATCATATAGTCGTTTAGATCAGAAACTATCATTTAGTGGTATTCTTCAATATCCAAATCTGATATTGTGAATCCGAATCTAAGTTACTGATTTGGATTGATCTTACCTGACAAAGGAGTTTACTTGTTTAAACAAAAGATCTTTTGTCAAAACTCAACGAATCTTTTTCTAAAAAATTATTGGAGTAGTTACCAAACTTCTTTGTTCATATAATGTTTGGAAGACAATCAAAAGGAGTTGAGTGTTAACACTTTACTTCGGTGAAACGACTTAAGATAATGATTTCTATCTTGGGATTCACGTGCGTGACCAGACGGTCGTAGACGCGGGGATACTAAGGGAACTAAGTAAATAGGGGTAGATTACTTGGTCTCAACTATACGAAGTTGGATTTGTTGTTTTTATAACGTCTTAATTCTGAGAGTATTCAAAACTGGACTAGGTGCCAGGGTTTTTCTGAATTTGTAGTTTACTCGTTAACAAAATCTTGTTGTGTGATATACTTTTACTTTTCGCAATTATAATCGTTGTATTATAATTAAAAGTAAATACACAAGTACGTCAATCCATATCACTTGACATTGATCTTATAGTCAACCGGTCTTGTATCGTAACTATTATCAAGTGAACACCTTGTTGTTGTATTGTCTCAACTTTGTCCATAGACGATCACACTTAGTATCAGACTTATAGGTTGAAACGAAAAAACGTGGTGTATTTGGGTACCCTCATAATTTCATAAACCCATGTCCTCTTCCAATTCCTTCATCTTAGCCTTAATCAAGGACACACTTAACATGGGACCTTTACAGCCGAACGAAAAACTTGTCATATGCCTATTAGTGAGTCAGTCATATGACCTTTGGCTAACTTTGGAGTGAGCCGAATAGTCACTTCCCTAGTTAACTGGTTGGTCAAATTAGGAGTTTACGTGTCCTCTTTTCCATAGTTGTTTTATTTGTTTTTCTTAGCCACAGGATTATTAGGTAGAAAGAGATCTAACGGCTACCGAATTAAGCTGAGAGTGTGAGGAATAATTGATGTATTTATTCCCGATGATTTGTTGAAACTAGTAAGAAGAAAGAGATTAATGAAATTTAGGCTCATTCCTTTGGAAAGAGTAGGTTACTGTGTGTGTGAATTCAACCCAACTTGTTGATTCATAACATTTGGTATCAGATTAGTTTGATCCTGTGTTTTGATTCATGATAGGAGGTGAGAAGGCACCTACAGTAAAGGACGTTTCTCATCAACAAAAGCTTGATGGAGAACGTTTATCAGCTTTAGAAAAAGATGTCAATGCCATCAAACTCAAGATGACTTCGATTTAAGAAACTTTGAGTTTTTAATTTTCTACCATCTGTAAACATCTCGGTGTTCCAATTCAGCCAGATCCAAATGGTGACATTGAAAACATTCCTTCAGGTAGTGATTCTAGTCATCGCACTAGTTTACTTCTTACTTCAGGTAATTTCCATCGCCAACCTAAGATTGATTTTACTCGTTTCGATGGATCTAATCCGAGATCTTGGATTTGTAAATGTGAAAGATATTTCTACTTAAGTTTTATCGAAAACTCTAAGAAGGTAGATATAGCTTCTATTCACTTAGAGGATAAGGTTGATGCTTGGTTTTTAGACTATCAAGAGGGTAAATCTTTTATTGATTGGTCTACTTTTGCTTATGATGTTTGTTGTCGATTCGAAGATGTGGCATATGATAATTATGTTGGCAGTTTTAATAAGTTGTCTCAGATTACTACTGTGGAAGAGTACTATGAAAGATATGAATCCTTAAAAGCTATAATGAAGGCTAACACTCAAAAATCAGTCGATGATTATTTCACCATGAGTTTTATCAGTGGATTGAAAGAAGAAATCCGTAACCCTGTGCAAATGTTTAAACCCAATTCGGATTCTGAGGTTTTCTACTTAGCTAGATTATAGCAAGCTTCCATTTATTCTCAATCCAAGCATTACAAAACTTTTCCCAGACAATTTCAACCATCTACTAGCTCATTCTCTCCATCCTCAAGCTATAAACCTTCATTACCACCACTTACCAATATACCCAAACCATCTTTCTCTTCTGATAAACCTATCATTACTCACCCTCTTACACCAACTAAGCCTGAGCCAAATTTTCCACCTATTAAATGACTCACCCCTGCTCAGATGCAAGCCATAAGGTATAAGGGGTTGTGCTATAATTGTGATGTTTTCTACAAGCCAGGCCATCGCTGTAAAAATCAACAATTGTTCATGTTAGTGGCTTCTGATGAAGACACTGCTTCTCCACCTATTGAAGACTCTGAAGAAGAGACAGCTTCTCCCTCAACTTCTGGAGATACCACCATGGATATATCTCTTCATGCATTGACTGGTCTTGTTACCCAAAGCATAATTCGAGTATAGGTAAACTTCTAAATCAAGATATATTTGTCTTGATTGACACTGGTAGTACTCATAGCTTTGTAGATTCTTCTTTGGCTGAGAAATTACATTTACACATAGCTCCTACTGGCCAAATGTTGGTTACTGTTGCAAATGGTGACACTACTGTCAGCCATGGTGTCTGTCAAAATTTACAATGGTCTATGCAGGGCTACAAATTTGATAGTGATTTGAGAGTGCTTCCTTTAGGGAAATGTGACATGGTATTGGGTGTTGACTGGCTCAAAAGAATGGGTGATGTTGTTTTCAATTTAGCTGACCTTAAAGTCTCATTTCAGCATCAAGGTGCACATATTACTTTGCAAGGACACACTGATAAGCCTTCTTGCAACTTACTCAGTGGTGCCTCCTTTTTCAAATTTGTCAAAAACCACACCCCCACCATTATTGGCCAATTTTTCTCCATTTCAGCTGCACCCATTAGTCCTACACATCCATCCTTCTCCTTGCAAGGGGGCATTCTCAGGTACATGTTGGTGTTGGTAATAACATGAGAGCCTCTATCATGTAGTCAGTACATGCCTCTGCTGTTGGTGGTCACTCAGGGATGCTAGGAACCTATAATAGGGCCAATCCTATTTCTTCTGGCCAAAAATGAAACAAGACATTCTCCAGTTTGTAGCCAATTGTGAGGTTTGCTCATATAATAAGTCTGAACACTTTGCTCCAGCTGGCCTCCTCCAGCCATTGCCTATACCAGATGCTGCTTGGCAACATATCTCTATGGATTTCTTTGAAGGTTTGCCACTCTCAAATAGAAAGTCTGTTATACTGGTAGTTGTTGATAGGCTAAAAAGGTATAGCCACTTTATTGCTCTCAGCCATCCATTCAAAGATGCTTCTGTAGCTAAGGAATTTATGCACCATGTTTTTAAGCTACATGGACTTCCATCTTTTATAGTGTCAGATAGGGACAAGATCTTCATTAGTCAATTCTGGCAGGAGCTGTTCAAATCCTTGGGCACCTCCTTACATCTCAGTACATCCTACCATCCTCAGTCAGATGGACAAACAGAAAGAACCAATGCATGCCTGGAGCAGTACTTGAGGTGCATGACTGGTACTAACCCCAACCTTTGGGCCAATTGGCTGTCTCTAGATGAATGGTGGTTCAACACCAACTTTCACACCATCCTTACGATGACACCATTCCAAGCCCTCTATGGTTATCTCATTCTACATCTTGCTTTTCCTGTCCATGCTACTGTGATTGCTTCCCAGATCAGGAGTACTTACAAGAGAGATACCACATGTTACAACTACTCAAAGAAGACCTACTCAAGGCTCAAGATAGGATGAAGTTTTATGCTGATAACTCTAGATGTGACAGATCTTTTAATGTGGGTAACTGGGTATTTCTGAGATTACATCCATACATGCAATCATCTGTAGCTCTCAGACAGAACCTTAATCTCTCAGCCAAATATTTTGGCCCCTTTGAGGTCCTACAAAAGGTTGGTACTGTTGATTACAAGTTAAAGCTACCCATTGGGTCCAGAATACATCCGGAGTTTCATGTATATCAACTAAAGAAGCAGATTGCTCAACACTTGACTCCTTCTACTTCTCTTCCTTTGGTGGATACTTCTGGAGCTTTCATTGTCTTGCTTGTTGCTGTTCTAGCCCATAGAGAAAGCTTAAGAGGAGGCATTGCAGTTCAACAAGTGCTTATCCAATGGTCGAATTCACAGCCTGAAGATGCAACATGAGAGGACATCTCACACATCCATGCTCAATTTCCCGAGTTCATCCATGAGGACAAGGATGTTTAGATGGGGAGGGTATTATCATATGCCTATTAGTGAGTCAGTCATATGACCTTTGGCTAACTTTGGAGTGAGCCGAATAGTCACTTCCCTAGTTAACTGGTTGGTCAAATTAGGAGTTTACGTGTCCTCTTTTCCATGGTTGTTTTATTTGTTTTTCTTAGCCACAAGATTAGTAGGTAGAGAGAGATCTAGCCTACTGCCGAATCAAGGCGAGAGTGTGAGGAATAATTGATGTATTTATTTCCAATGATTTGTTGGAAACTGGTAAGAAGAAAGAGATTAATGAAATTTAGGCTTATTCATTTGGAAAGAGTAGGTTACTGTGTGTGTGAATTCAACCCAACTTGTTGATTCATAACAAAACTGAAGGAATGAAAAAATGGAAAAGAAAAAAAAAGAGAAATAAAAAACCCTAGAAATCAAAAGAAAAAAAAACCAATAATGGTTTTGACTAAAGTCGGAGTTCATTATATAGCGAATAACCAGACCCAAAAATTCCATTAAAATGGAAACAATATCAAGATCTTAAAGTTACGTATTTTTATTGTTTCAGATATCCATTATATATTTGGATACTCATATTTTCTTGTTGCGGTGTTGAAGGATACGATGTCTACTGAGGGAGCTTGGGATCTGAAATTTGTTGGGAGTCTAAAAGAAAATGAGGTTGCAGATGTGGTGGACTTACTGCAGGTAATTGGTGACCCTATTAATTCTCTTACTTTGGATGGTACAATAGAGGATGACAGACATTGGAATTATGGTATGGGAAAAGGTTTCTCAGTGGCAAATGCCTACTTTGCATTAGAAACTGATGGTTTCCTTGCTTTTCCTGACAAGCAACTTTGGAATCCAAAAATTCCTTTGAAAGTTGCTTTTTTGGTTCGGACTTTATGCTAGGAACCTACAATAGAGGATGACAGACATTGGAATTATGGTATGGGAAAAGGTTTCTCAGTGGCAAATGCCTACTCTGCATTAGAAACTGATGGTTTCCTTGTTTTTCCTGACAAGCAACTTTGGAATCCAAAAATTCCTTTGAAAGTTGCTTTTTTGGTTCGGACTTTATGTTACGATGGTGCTCCTATATTTGATTACCTTCATAGTGCTGGTCTAATTTAGGATGCAGCTTGCTTTGTGATCAACATGTTGAGACAAATGCTCATCTTTTTCTTCACTGGAAGACAACTTATGAGGTATGGTCTTTTTCTTCACTAGAAGATTGGGTGATGTTGTTTTCAATTTAGCTGACCTTAAAGTCTCATTTCAGCATCAAGGTGCACATATTACTTTGCAAGGACACACTGATAATCCTTCTTGCAACTTACTCAGTGGTGCCTCCTTTTTCAAATTTTTCAAAACCACACCCCCACCATTATTGGCCAATTTTTCTCCATTTCAAATTGCACCCATTAGTCCTACACATCCATCCTTCTCCTTGCAAGGGGGCATTATCAGGTACATGTTGGTGTTGGTAATAACATGAGAGCCTCTATCATGTAGTCAGTACATGCCTCTGCTGTTGGTGGTCACTCAGGGATCTTAGGAACCTAATAGGGCCAAATCCTATTTCTTCTGGCCAAAAATGAAACAAGACATTCTCCAGTTTGTAGCCAATTGTGAGGTTTGCTAATATAATAAGTCAACACTTTGCTCCAACTGGCCTCCTCGACCATTGCCTATACCGGATCTTTGCTTGGCAACATATCTCTATGGATTTCATTGAAGGTTTGCCACTCTCAAATAGAAAGTCTGTTATACTGGTAGTTGTTGATAGGCTAACAGGTATAGCCACTTTATTGCTCTCGGCCATTTCAAAGTCGTTCACGTAGCTAAGAATTTATGCACCATGTTTTTAAGCTACATGGACTTCCATCTTTTATAGTGTCAGATAGGGACAAGATCTTCATTAGTCAATTCTGGCAGGAGCTGTTCAAATCCTTGGGCACCTCCTTACATCTCAGTACAACCTACCATCCTTAGTCAGATGGACAAACAAAAGAACCAATGCATGCCCTGGAGCAAGTGCCCAGAGGTGCATGACTGGTACTAACCCCAACCTTTGGGCCAATTGGCTGTCTCTAGATGAATGGTGGTTCAACACCAACTTTCACACCATCCTTACGATGACACCATTCCAAGCCCTCTATGGTTATCTCATTCTACATCTTGCTTTTCCTGTCCATGCTACTACAACAGTTGCTTCAGATCAGGAGTACTTACAAGAGAGATACCACATGTTACAACTACTCAAAGAAGACCTACTCAAGGCTCAAGACAGGATGAAGTTTTATGCTGATAACTCCGGATGTGAGCAGATCTTTTAATGTGGGTAACTCGGGTATTTTCTTACATCGAGATTACATCCATACATGCAATCATCTATAGCTCTCAGACAGAACCTTAATCTCTCAGCCAAATATTTTGGCCCCTTTGAGGTCCTACAAAAGGTTGGTACTGTTGATTACAAGTTAAAGCTACCCATTGGGTCCAGAATACATCCGGAGTTTCATGTATATCAACTAAAGAAGCAGATTGCTCAACACTTGACTCCTTCTACTTCTCTTCCTTTGGTGGATACTTCTGGAGCTTTCATTGTCTTGCTTGTTGCTGTTCTAGCCCATAGAGAAAGCTTAAGAGGAGGCATTGCGGTTGACAAGTGCTTATCCAACGGTCGAATTCACACTGAAGATGCAACATGGGAGGACATCTCACACATCCATGCTCCAATTTCCGAGTTCATCCTTGAGGACAAGGATGTTTAGATGGGGAGGGTATTGTCATATGCCTATTAGTGAGTCAGTCATATGACCTTTGGCTAACTTTGGAGTGAGCCGAATAGTCACTTCCCTAGTTAACTGGTTGGTCAAATTAGGAGTTTACGTGTCCTCTTTTCCATGGTTGTTTTATTTGTTTTTCTTAGCCACAAGATTAGTAGGTAGAGAGAGATCTAACGGCTACCGAATCAAGCTGAGAGTGTGAGGAATAATTGATGTATTTATTTCTAATGATTTGTTGAAACTGGTAAGAAGAAAGAGATTAATGAAATTTAGGCTTATTCATTTGGAAAGAGTAGGTTACTGTGTGTGTGAATTCAACCCAACTTGTTGATTCATAACAAAACTGAAGGAATGAAAAAATGGAAAAGAAAAAAAAAAAGAAAAAGAAAAAACCCTAGAAATCAAAAGAAAAAAAAAACAATAATGGTCTTGACTAAAGTCGGAGTTCATTATATAGCGAATAACCAGACCCAGAAATTCCATTAAAATGGAAACAATATCAAGATCTTAAAGTTACATATTTTTATTGTTTCAGATATCCATTATATATTTGGATACTCATATTTTCTTGTTGCGGTGTTGAAGGATACGATGTCTACTGAGGGAGCTTGGGATCTGAAATTTGTTGGGAGTCTAAAAGAAAATGAGGTTGCAGATGTGGTGGACTTACTGCAGGTAATTGGTGACCCTATTAATTCTCTTACTTTGGATGGTACAATAGAGGATGACAGACATTGGAATTATGGTATGGGAAAAGGTTTCTCGGTGGCAAATGCCTACTCGCATTAGAACCGATGGTTTCCTTGCTTTTTCCTGACAAGCAACTTTGGAATCCAAAAATTCCTTTGAAAGTTGCTTTTTTGGTTCGGACTTTATGTTACGATGGTGCTCCTATATTTGATTACCTTCATAGTGCTGGTCTAATTTAGGATGCAGCTTGCTTATTGATCAACATGTTGAGACAAATGCTCATCTTTTTCTTCACTGGAAGACAACTTATGAGGTATGGTCTTATTTCTTGAGTAGTTTTGGCAAGAAATAAGACCATACCTCTCATAAGTTGTCTTCCAGTGAAGAAAAAGATGTTAAACAAGAAGATGTTAAACAACCCCATAATGAAGACCCTACTGCTCAAAATGAAGGAACCAATCCTCAAAATGAAGAACCCGGAGCTCAAAACAATCAGATAAACTTCATATACTCTTCAAATTGTCTGAATGGTGCTCCAAGTGAATGATTCATGGTCATTATGGAACTTTTCGGAGTGAGGGTCCTTATAGTCAAGTGTTGTATACGCCAACGACCCTAAAGAATCGTCATACTGTTGACACACATGGCGACGACTCTAACCTGCAACTTTTAATGGTGATGAAAAATCGTCAAGGTGGTGTGTTAAACCATGACAACTGTTTATATTGTTCACCTAGAGTCGTTAGTTGATTCATTTAACACCCCGGCCGACTCTCGAATCAAACTCTCTGTATAAAAAGGCAAGTTTTTGTGTGTTTGAGTCGTCATAGGGATATTCGATATGCGACGACCTAACCAACCATTTATAATGTTCACCTAGAGTCGATAACCAATAACAAAGGGTCGTCAAAACAGGGTCGTAATTTTCAACCTAATACGATAACGACTCTGTTCTAGGGCAAAAAAATATTGAAGTAAGGAACTAGGGTCGTCATCTTCATCCTAATACACTAACGATTTTTCATAGAATCTGCATGCAAATGAAAAGTCGTTAGGGTTTTTCATTTCGATACTAACGACTCTTACACTGAAATTTCGATACTAACGAATACAAGGTGGGTTTAAGTTCATATACCTTCTAATGAGAGCCATAGCTTTCTTGGATTTTGATATTTGGCGACGATTACGCGGTGAATCGGTTGAAGAAAAAAAAATTCTTCAAAATAGTCGTTAATGGTGGTGGTGGAAAAGAGAACGGGGAGGAGAGGAAGATGAAGAAGAGAAGCCTAATTAAGGTTTCTAATTAAGGTTAACTGATTTTTAATGTTTAGTTTTAGGTAAGGGTAAAACAGTCTTTTCAATATCGGATTAATACGCCCCTCAAAAAATTGGGGTGCAAATAAAAAGTTATGGCCCCTAATTAAAATGTTTGGCCCCCAATCAAATGACGGAAAAATACCCTTCCAAACTTAAATTATACCCCCAAGCTTCTAGAAGCCTTATCCATTTAATACAACATTACCATAGTGCTCTTTCCTATATATTGTCCACTATTACTAATAACCACCACGGACGACCTACACCACCACCCCAAACGACCACCGCCAACCACCACCACTGTCCACCACCAACCACCACCACCACCGCCACCAACCACTACTCCCGCCCACCACCACCGCCCACCACCACCGCCAACAACCACCACTTTCCGCCACCTCCGCAGCCAACCACCACTAGTTTCCTCCACCTCCGCCTCCAACTAGCACCAGCACCACCATCGCTGCCACCAACCACCACCGTCGCCACCAACCACCACCACCACCGTCCCCAACCACCACCACTTTCCTTAGGAACCACCGCTTCCACCACCACCATGTGGAGTCAACTTGCTGAAGTTGTCTCCATATCTGAGGCAACTAGCTCAAGTTGTCTTCAAAAGTAAAGGCAACTGGCACAAAGTTGTCTCCGAGTTTGAGGCAACTAGTATAAAGTTGTCTCCAAGTTTGGAACCAACTAGCCCAAGTTGTCTCCAAATCTGGAGGCAACTACTCTCTCCAGAAAGAAAAAGAATACACAAAATGAGTGAACATGGCGTGAGTCGAACACACATCTTCTGACACAAAGTCAGTTGTGCTACCATTGCACCACAGATTGGTCGCAACTACTCTAAGATGTAGGTATAAAGATAATTTCACATGCTTCTCAATAAAATGGGGTCAACTAGCTCAAGTTGCCTCCGATACTGGAATCAACTATCGCAAGTTGCTTCCGAATCTGAAATCAACTAGCTCAAGTTGTCTCCAAAAGTGAAAGAAATTTTCTCTAGTTGCCCCCAAAATCTTGAGTCCAAGAATGAAATGGAGCAAACAAAATGGAGGAACTTTCGGTTATTCTGCAGTTCAATATCACACCACTATTCAAGCAAATGAAATTTATTGAATCAATAATTGCATCAAGAGAGAGTATACCTGAAATTTACTGCACCTGTTACTTCCTGCAATTTTTGTAGCAACAACATCATCATCATCATCAGCACCAACCATTTATCTTTCCCCGAACCCATTACTCAATTTACAGCTTCTATTGCAACTACATAATCTCCATCAGAATCACTGCATTAGCAACCACCAACACCAACCGCATCAGATATATCTCCATTGCCAACTCAATAACCAATCCCATGAGCTCACACTACTACTCAGCACCTCAACCTCCATCATAACTTCTTTCAGACTTGTTCATTCACTTGCAATTGTAGCTACAGCTCATTCCACAACCACACAGAACAACACCTGAACAAGATTAGTAGTAGAAACAACAACACCTGAACAAGCTTCTTAAACAAATGAAGAATCTGCAATCAACTAGCTCAAGTTTTGTATCTGTTCCAAGATATTTACATAGTGCTTTGTCATCAACAAGGTGTCTATCACCAAGGTTATTCACAAGCATAGTGTATCCACCCATCATCACATTCATATGACCGCATATTATTTATTAAAAAAATTTCATGAACAGATAAGAAAATAAGAAAAAAACACACTTTAAGTTCAAAATGCAAGTGCTAATTAAAAAAATAACATATCTGGTGACAACTTAAAATGGATTGGTGAGAAAGGTATGTTACAGTTTATCAAAAAAAGTATCATATGTGTAATATCAGTGATCGAACAATCGTAATTTAAAAAAGAACGGACCAATTGACCTTAGCATACCGAAAATTCCATGGGGAAGACTAAAGAAACTGTAAGGTACTAATAAGGATGTGAGCATGTTTATCCTCCAATTAGATGATCTAGTATCAACAAATTGCTGCCATGCCATACATCATATACTTTAGCCCATGCAAAAATAAAAGACCAGGTTTGTTGTAATTAGCGTCAAGACAGTTTCAACTAGCTAGCTAATTAACTGACCTTACCAAGCTCTGCAAGGAGAACGTGCTTTTTGGTCTTATACCCAGGACGTTGTTCAATTGTCTCTAAACCTGCATTTGCATTCACTTGGGACTCCCACTGGCTCCATCATTATTACCTTCGCATTCCCAAACCTTCACTACCTCCTTCATCCCTAACTCTTATATTACTACCATAATCCAACCTCACCACCTGCCCCGATTAAACCACTAGCACCCCTCCACCTCTCGTCTACCACATACACCACCAAACCTCCACCAATTCCACCACCACCACCACCACCACTAACACCACCACCACCACCACAGAAGTACCTCTGCTCCACCACATAATCCTATGTTTCCACCAGGCACCAGCATTCTCCTCACCTCTCCTTCACCACCAAGTCCACCACTACCGATAATAATTTACACTAACAAAAATCGCCTCCAACTCCAATTCCACAACCAGATCAAATTCCACTCATAATAGTAACATTCAACAGATAATTACAACAAACCTAGTCTTTTACTTTTGCAGGTTCAAATCTATCTAATGCTACCTACATTAACACATCTCAAAATACAAACAAGCACATCCAACGTAATTCCAATTCCCAATTTGTAAATAGTTGAAACTCCTAAGTATTCAGATCAACAAATGAATCAAAAATATTACCACTCTAATTTGAGCGCAAATCACCGCCACCACCATTATTTGGATACCATTATCTTTCACGGATAGAAATCAACACCACCACCATCTCCCAACCACAAAAATCACACCCAATCTCCAATACCACAACCACAACAACAAAAATAATTACCACCACTATCTCCATCACCAATTTCATCATTCAAAATCCACCGCCACCAACAGTAACAATCACGACTAGTTACACCACCACCACCACCAGAAGAAACTTAAAGAAGAGAAACAAAAAAATCACCGCAATCCCCTGTTATCTCCATCACTAGTTTAGTGATTGAGATTGAATTTGAATCGGTAGCACAAAATTAAAAAAATCACATTTCTCGATCTGGCGGCGGCGGAGGCGATGAAGAATCAACAACAAATATTACGGTTTTGTTTGTGGTGGAAATCGGAAGGTAGTGATGGATTGTTGGCGGTGGCGGTAGCGATCATGGTGACGATTTGGTTTGATTTCTTCTGAGTCGGAAGAAAGACAATTTGTGGTTTCATTTTTTTGATACATTCGATGAGTAGATGCAGAAGATACGAAGGTTAAAACAGGAAATGCGGAAACTAAGTTTTCATTTGGAGTTGTATTTTACCCCTGAAGGGTATTTGTGCTAGGCCCACTAATATGGAGGGTATTTATAAGATTCCCACTAATTTTAACCGATTTTTTTCTTGGGCAGTGTGGATTATATAAGATTTAGTAATCTTAGTAATTATTTTCTAGAATGTTGTTGGTTAAAAAATATATTGTGGGGCTAAAAGATTCTCGTTAAATTTTATTGGCTGGAATTTAAAATGGTGGGCTAGATCAAGCTTCGGTTAATAAGAATGCTTGTAAAAACTCTGTTCTTATATATATAGAATTGTATACGTATTTATCTTAACTTGATTATCATTTTAACCCTTTATTATATCGTGGATCAAATATTCTCATAAGCTGACTTTATACGATAACCAATTTATCGATTTATATATTTTTTTTCATAAATTCTTTGTATACCGAGCAAATAAACAATTTTAAAACAATCACTCACGCTTTCTCTTTTCCAAGTCCTATGACATTTAGTAACGGGTTCATCGTCGACCTCCATTAGTATATAATTGTTTTAGAGTTGTTTTTTTACCCAAAAATCACAAAATTTATCCAAAAGCTGCCAAAGTTACGGTAATCTATCCACAGTTCCACACTTTATAACATAGCCTAGTCAAAAGACTCAAAACAACCCGACAAGTGTTGGATGGATCCGAACTGCAATCCCACTTATTTCATTCACCTTTTTCACTTTCATCTCTATCCAGTATCCACACTCCACAGTCGAAAACCCCAATATCATCTCATAAACCCTAGATTTTCCTAACATCTCTTTAATCACCCTTTTCTAATTTCTTCAACTAAAAGAAGTTTCATCATTCATTGGAGTATTTCAGTTTTCTACCTGGCGAGATCACATTTGAATTAGTTCATGAATGTAACGGTATGCACGTTTGGAATCATCTTGTTTCTCATCATTCACATCATCATCTTAATCATGCCGAGGATTCTGGTAAGTCGAGTTTTCTTGCTAAAATTTGGAATTATAAAGATGAAAGATTACACTATTTTGAATTAGAAAGGTTAATTTTAAGGTATCTGTCTTTGTTGGTTCGTGTAATGGATGTTTTGCTCACCTTCTGCTTCGACGAATGAGTACATTTTATTATGCTTCCAGAAACTAAGATTTATGATACTGATCAGTGTATTTATTGGACATGCGGGTTTGGTTTTGTTTCTGAGTACAAAGTTGTTGGAATATGTATGTGGATGAAGCTCCACTTTAAGGAAGTCTATATATGCACTCTCGGCAGCGGCAATGGAAGGAGAAACCTTGGTAAGTTCAATTTTGGACCCAACAAACTTTGGGGACAAGGTATCTTTGCCAATGGAGCTCTTTATTGGATGGGCATTGAGTTAGAACTGATCTTGACCTTTGATTTGGCCGAGGAAAAGTTTAGGGAACACCTTTGATTTGATCATGACCTATTGAACTTGTTGTAGAAGGGGGCTTACATGTCTATTAAAAAAGAAGAATGATGATCATGACATGAAAGAGTGAGAAGATAATCAGTCATTGGGTTGGAATAAGGAGTTTAGGGTTGAAAAAGGCAGATTACTAGTTGCCAGGGGTGGCAGCGTTTTAAGTTACATTGCTAAGTATCTCTACATCTGAGACACAAAAAAAGCTTCAACCTCGAAATGGCTTGTGGATTTTAAGGAACAAGATACAAAGATAATGGAGGCAGTTGAAATTGAGTAGACAGAGATTCATGATTAGCCTTCCATCAACCAAATGTTGGAGGATGAGATTCTGGATACTTATGAACTGATCAGGTTAGTTGAGTTTCATTTTGAAATTGGAAAACAAGTAACATTTGTGTGAACCTGAATGCTTTTGGCAATATTGCAGTGAGTAATATTTCGAGACTACCATCGTTCTGTCTTTATATCATCTTTTCAACTGTATGGTAGTGTGTTATTTAAGGTTAAGCTACATTGCTTTGTCAAATCTGCATTTTATCTAGTGTTTTGATATTGCAATGACGCATGTTGTGCTACTTATACTTTTACAGAAAATATTTGTTAGAGTAGTAGACTGCACTAAAGTTTGTCATCATTCATCTCTAAATTTTACAAGAACAGTAGATATCTTGCAGACTACTACTGTGATAGAGAACAATAATTTTGTTTGCGGACTATTAGGTAGGGAAGGTACCATGCGCATTTCATGCCTACTTCCACAGTTGTTTCGATTTTTCAATTGCTTAACTTCGATTCATTTAGATCCCAATTTGCATCTTTAGCCACCACTAGTTCACCTGCATTTCTATTTCCTCCAAGAAGACTAGCTGCTTAGTTGATCTTACTAGTTCCTCCATAACTTCATCGAATAATGTGTTGTTAAACAATACTCACTTGGATCTCATTTCCACTTCATATCCTTGTGTCTATATGCATAAGCTATTAGGCTGATAATTGGGTGGGAATTTTGGAGGTAGCATTCATCCAAGGAATCCCTAGCAGTTATGAAAAGATTATATATGGTGAGAATTGAGATTTCTTCCTAGCATCTGCCTCTTGTAAATTCATCTTGAATTGTTTACCAAGATTTGAAGTCATTTAATGAAACACGTGACCAGATGTAGCAGCTAATATATTGTTGATTGATAAATGTAGTCATTAACTGGCCTAGCTGTAGGAGTATCTACTGAATTGATGGATTACATACCTTGCTCTTGTAGTTCCACTTTGACAAATATTCATGAACAAGAGGTACTATTAACTCCCCGCTTGTATTTAACACAACTTTTTTTGGGTCTTGACATAATCACTTCCAATGAGGTCTCGACCATTTGCATGGGTTTTCCTGTACGTTCTGTTCTTAACTCTTAGTGACTGATATTCGGATGATAGTTAAGATGCCAAGGTCGATGCCTAAATGATCAGATAGCCTTGTTGCTGCAACTAGATTAGAGACATATTTCTTTCTCTCATCTATTTCTGTCTAGAATAATGTTTCGGTTGAAGCGTAGATGGTAAATGAACACTCTGGGGGATAAGCTCTTATATTCTTTTCTTTTTTCCCTTCACATTTTCATTGTCAAACACCTATAAGAGGATCAACAATAGGAATATGCTGCACTGCTTGTTAAAGCACTTTATGAAGCTCTTTAACGTGAGGATCAACACTAAATTGACCCTAAGAAAATCTTAAACAGGTGGGCGCTTGGTGTACACATAAGATGATTCAATTTGTTTGGCTTGCTTGGTTGGTCATTCTATGAGGAGCTTATTGCTTCTGATGAAGCTCTTTAACATGATTCTTATCTTAAGCTCTTGAATCATACAAAACAAATGAAGTGTGTTAGTCTTCATGAACTACATTGAAATGAATTCATTATCGACAGCTAAGAGTTCTCTTTCATGCCTGTGTTAGAGCTGGACAATTGAAGCTGTGAAAGGATAAGATTCTGTGGCAAGTACTATTCTTTTCTCGTATTTCCTTTTTGTCTACTCACATCAAGAGCTACTGTTTCGTGTCAGTGAGTGGAACGGCGAGGTACGTTTAGTGAGTAGGTGGTGTTATAGAAGTGAATGCATTAAAACTACTCCTACTCCTACTAGAGTCACAACTCACAAGTCCTCCCACTTTGTATTTGATCTTACTCAGCCTCCCTGTCCTTATTTCATGTAATAGCAGTTTGTTAGTAAAAGAAAGGAAGAGATTTTAGCGCCTGCAGTCGTAATTAAAGGTATCTATAAATATGCTTCATGCCAAACTTATCTCTTCATCTATAGTATCTGAAAAATAGCTAAACTTAGTGAGTTTCGGTCTTTCCTGAAGTTGTTGTCCAGTATTGTTCCTTTGTTATGAAAATAGCTATCGGGTTCATGGTCTTATTTTTGAAGTATGGTATATTGTTTTGCTCACTGCTTATGGAGCAGTTAGTGGGTTGAGTATTTGTGGTTGCATATTTGTAAGAAGTTGAGTAGCTGTCAGCATTTAGTACTACTTATTCTATTAAGAAAGTATTATCTCGTGTGATCATTCCTTGATCTTCTTTAGGCTCAGAACTACTGTGTTCAAAAGTTGGCCAGGTTCAATTTGCACCTGCTTTCTGGTTTTTAGGTTGCACAGTTTTAAGACCTGCATCTTTGTTTTCACATGAATGCTTTTATTCTTATTGCTTGTCCCTTGTCTTCTCACACTGTGAGATGTCATTTCTTCATGACCCTCAGCTGATGACCTCTGTCGGGATCATTTGTGGCTCCTAGATTGTTTTCAGTTCTATCTGCACTTCACAGGGCACAAGTCATTATCTTATACTTGGCGTATTGGTTTAATATTGCAGAACCTGCTGGATGTTACAGGATGATTAGGAACAAACCATGCCTAAAGTCTAGGTGCTGTTGCAGTGTACCTGACCCCAATGACTTGAATTTATGATGTTGGGATGAAAAGGGAAGGAGTTGATGAGTTCTCCTTCTGTGTTCACTTGGTGATTTGGGAGAAGGAAATTTTTTGCGGTGAGGGTTTGAAGGCTGCCCGTATTGCCTGCAACGAGTACATGACCAAGTTTGCTGGGAAGGATGCCTTCCTTTTGAAAGTCAGGGTACATCCTATCCATGTCTTGCGTATCAACAATATACTTTCATGTGCTGGAGCTGATAACTCTAGACTGGTAAGAGAGGAGCATCCGGTAAACCCTTGTGCACCTGTGCCAGAGTTAGCATCGGTCGGGTCTTATTATCTGTCCGTGGTAAGGGTACAAATGGCAACCATGCTCAGGAGGCCCTTCATCGTGCCAAGTTCAAGTTCTCTGGACGCTAAAGGATCGTCGCAAGCAGGAAGTGGTATGATTTCTACTAATAAGACATCTAGTTTATTAGATAAAATGTAAACAAAGGGAAAAAACAATCTCCTTAAAGGCTTCAGTAGATTTGTTATTTGTACCTGTTCGGCCGTTCATACTTCTTTATTCTTAGATTAGTTTGTATATTCTTAGTTTACATGTGTCTAATGTCAGAGGGCTTGTTTGTTTCTGAAGTTAAGATCTCATTCACTGGCCCTTTTTATGTATTCCCGAGGGGATTCAGAAAATTCAGCTGTACCGACTATATGTGAGATGGAAGACAGAACAGATTTGATTTTTCCCAGATGGTGTCAATGCCAGGGTTTCTTTCTTCATGTCCTGTAAATAGTTTTTTCTGAGCAGTACAGGTCCATTAGAGTGACATGTACATCACAAATGCTTCTGAAACTGGGCATCTACAAAATCATAATGAAACATAAATGATACCCCCTCCGTCCCAGAAAAAGTGGTCTTACATTCATCCTATGTGCTGCTTGTTCATCATTTTGTTTCCTTCAGAGATGCAATGTCAACAGAAATACTATGTCTATTGCTATGAAATTATGATTTTGTTGTGCAAAACTAAATGTCTTCTTCGAATTGCTACTTGGTAAGATTTAGTGTTTGTAAAATTTGCCATCTTGATCAATCTTTAGTTAGTCGGACGAAAAAACGTATGGTCTCCATTAGATGAGTTAGCATACTTTATTATCGACTCAGGAATTCTTAACACATCAAGTCGTTGTAGTATAGTGGTAAGTATTCCCGCCTGTCACGCGGGTGACCCGGGTTCGATCCCCGGCAACGGCGTTTTTCATTTTGTTGACTTTTTTCACTATTCTTTCTACAATAGAAGCACGTTTAGGACCACATCGTCACTGAAACTGAAGCGGTTTCACGGAGGGAACCGCGTTGTTTTTGGTGTCTTGGTGTTTCAGTTGACCTCCCTCTCCTGGCAGTGCAGTGGAAGGATAACAAGTCCATTTTTTTTTCTTTTTCACAAACCTGCTTTGGGCTGCTTTGGGTGTTTCAGTTGAATTCATTCTGTAAGATTTAGCCATGTTGTTTTCTTTGGACTTATAATTAATCGTTGTCCACCACCAGATTAGTTACACCAACTCTTTTACATTACTTGCTCTCTGATGGCTTCACAGGCTCATGTTTTTCATAATGGCCAATCAAAAAGAAAACTGTATCGATAGATGGAGCGGCCTAAGCAATATCAGGTACCTGTGTAGCGCTCATTGGAAGGAGTTTCTTTTCCAGGTAATTTGTGTTGGTTTGTGGTATTCAATTTTTTTTTTTCTAGTTTCTTCAACTCTCAACCAAAAGAATGGAAACGGCCGGACAGAATTATTCCTAAGTCATCTACACTCGACCACAATCATTAAGACATACAACTTCATTAACAAAATATAAGGTTTGTATCATCTGATAAATCTCCATCAATGTGTTCAAAGGCATGAATGACCCTGGCCCATTTGCAAAAGAAAAATAAAAGTCTAAGATGGAGGATTTAGATTAGTCTGATAATATCTTTTGCAAAAACAGCCTTTAGCATGAGGAGACAGACTGAGGACTACTTGAGCAGTCAACATACACTGGAATATCAATATCAAGTTAGACTTGTATAGTTGTCAGGAATTAATTTTTCTTTGAGCAATGGACTTGACTCTGCTCTACATCAAATACATGATTCTTATTCCTGATAGTCATCTAAATTGTTCTCACCCTTATAACCAGTTTGAATGAGAGCCTGCAGTATCTCCGAAAATCCGATATTACCTCTTGTAGTGAATAAATTTTCATCAAAATGGTGCACATAGCACATGTCGCCATTAAAACTTTGCTAGTAGTGTCATTGATTTTTGTTTCTGGTTCAACTCATGCGAGACAGGTACATGTAAGTGAAGAAATAGATGCCCTTCTGGAATGGAAATCAAACCTCATCAACCAAACTTCTTTGCTCCTCCCGTCTTGGAACAGAAATGCTTCTACTAATGGTACAATAAATCCATGCAAATGGTATGGAATCACTTGTAAACAGGGGAGTGTCACAGAATTGATGATAACAGGCATAGGTTTACAAGGCACTCTCCATAATTTCAACTTCTCAACTTTCTCTAATTTAGTTAGTCTTGACTTGAGTCAGAACAGACTCTTTGGATTCATTCCCTCCGGAATCGGTAATCTTTCAAAACTCGCCCACCTTGATCTTTCTGAAAATCAGTTTACTGGATTGATCCCTCAACAAATAGGCAATTTACATTTCCTCACTGCACTAAGATTTTACAGAAACAAACTTAGTGGTTCGATCCCTACTTCTACTTGCAATCTTACCGGCTTGATTACCTTGTCAATTGGTACAAATTTTCTTTCTGGCATCATTCCTCGAGAAATCGGAAATCTAAGATCTCTAAAAGCTCTACACCTTCATGAAAATCAACTCTCCGGTCGAATCCCTACTTCTTTATGTAATCTCAGCAACCTACATCAAAATCAACTATATGGGCCACTCCCTGGAGATATAAAACATCTAAGATCTCTCGCATTCTTATCTTTGACAGAGAACAACATTAGTGGCTCAATTCCTGCTGATATAGGAAAATTAACATCTCTTACTTCGCTATCTTTGTCTAAGAACAAACTAACTGGTTTAATCCCCACTTCTGTCGGTAATTTGACAAATTTAACTGATTTAGTTCTCTACGACAATCACTTATATGGGTCATTACCAACAAAATTCAGGAATCTAAACCAGTTGACAGTATTGTCTGTTGATCACAACTCTCTTTCCGGGAGTATACCAGCTAGTATAGGGTCTTGCAGCAAGCTTACATATCTAAACTTTGGCAACAACAATTTCTCTGGAAATATTCCAAATGAGCTCGAAAGAGCTGGATTATTGGAATATCTTCAGTTAAATGACAACCACCTCAATGGTACTCTTTCCAATTCAATCGCTAAGCTTCAGCACTTGAAAGTTCTAAACTTATAGAATAACAAGTTTGGAGGCAGTATACTCACTGAGCTTTGTTTACTTCGCGGTCTGCAAATTCTTTCATTAAGGTCGAACAAGTTCATTGGGTCTATCCCTGAAGAGATAATGTATATGCATCAACTCCGCATTCTGGATTTATCACATAACAATCTTACTGGCCAAATTTCTAGACAAATAGGGAACCTGAAGAACTTAATAAGTAGGCCTAATGCCACATTCATAATTAGCGATGTTAGCGACGGGGATGTGCAATTTAATATGGTGGTTAAAGGAATTAACGTCCCGGTTCAGATATTATTAAGTTATACCTCCGCCATCGACCTATCGGGCAACAATCTTGATCCAACAGAGATGGGTTTGTTAAAGGGACTTTATATGCTTAATTTGTCCCACAATCGTTTTTCAGACAATATCCCTTCGTCTGTCGGAGACATGTCTAGTTTAGAGTCACTGGATTTGAGTTTCAATGAGTTTTCTGGAGATATCCCTCCATCCTTGACATCAATGGATTCTCTTGGATTTCTCAACTTATCTTATAATAAACTGAGTGGCAAGATTCCAAGAGGAACTCACTTTGAGACTTTGAGTTGGGATGGATCAGCGTTCCTCGAGAACGATTTATTGTGTGGACTACCCATAAAGATAGTTTGCGAGGGTGAACTGAATGATAGCTTTACAAATGAAGTTCAAGAACATGATCAAGAGGAGGCAAATGAAAGAATCATATTTTACAGTATCATTGTTGTGGGGTTTGGAGTTGGGTTCTGGGGTTTATTCTTTGTTTTGCTGATAAAAAAGGAAAAATGGTGGTTTGGTTATTGGAGAAGTATTGATTTTGTTTCCGTTAGAATTGTGGATTGTATTCACAGAAATGATGATAGTAACAAAATGTCATTGTTTCGTGGGTTATAACCTTAGAAATTGGGGTTTGTAATTTGTGTATTATTGTTGCTTATAGAATGACAACAATGCTGTTTTGGAAAAGTTGATGGCAGTAAATGTAATGCAGCTCGTTAAACTTTGAGCATGAATTGATCAATGAGGTCAGATGTCCTGTGGCCTTATTTGGTTTGCTTGCCATTTTTTATAGGAGTATTATTTCTTTATAGAAGTGGTGTTGTAGTCAGAATTTATGTCCAGTTTGGTCGTTCTTTCACGGCATTATATCCAAACTGGCAACATGAATAGATTGTGAAACAACCATTTCACAGTTACTTCCAACACCTTAATCTGCCAATTCTTTTTTCTTTTTCTTTTTTCCGATGGAAAGACAACTGTATACTGCATAAGAAGCTTAATCTGCCAATTCTTATTCATTTTCACCCTTGAGCAGTAATTTCAATTCAGAAACCCCAAAATCTTTATTCCATTCAAAATCTGTTTCAATCCAGCAGAATAAGAAGCTTCACTGAATATTCTTTATGAACCAGCTGAACAAAGATTTGGTCATTAAAAAAGGGAATAAGTCAATCAAGAACATGAATGTTTAGCAAGTAGAACACTAATTATATGTATTCCTGATCCAACAATCAGATGAATATCGAGGCTCATGTCTCTTATCGAAAGCATGAAAGATCATGTTATGAGAATCTGACTGAGAATACTGTCTCTCAAAGTATATATAGATATGTAGTCTCTCAGCTGAGGCAACGACATATCTCATGAATACTGAGCAATTTCAGTAATTAATTCTATATAGAATCAAAAGATTAGACGGCTCCTAGATAGCTTGCATGCTAGTATAGAGCAATAACATCTTCAGGATGTAATAATGTTTTCCCTGACTATATGAAAGAAGTATGACGCTTCAACAAGCTCATATCACTCAATTCCTGAATAATTAACGCTCCTAGACGATCGTACTAGTATAGAGCCTAGTTAGCAATTCAGGATACGGGTAGTGGTTCGGGACGGCATACGTACGGGAATTATACGGATTCGGATAGGTCGGGTTCGGTCAAAAATCCGGTCAACGGTTCGTTGTTCGGACTGTAGTTCGGAACGGCATACGTACGTGCATATTCGTTTTAAAAATGTAAGTTCGGCACTTAAAATTCGGCTTACATATATGATAAATTGATAAGTATTATGACCTTATTACGAGACTAATTTTATTTGTATATGATTTGTAAGATGGAAAAAAATATTTTAGCGTGATCATATTACAAGAAGTAAACAATTTAATCTCATAAATGTATTATAAAACGAGTTTATGGACTTTTAAACAAAAATTAACACATAAAACACTGGTTAAACAACTACTAATAGAAAATTTTAACTGAATAGTTGTATTTAAATATAAAGTACATACAAAATCAAACAAAACCAATCAGTGAGAACTACAGTCCGAGAATTACCTATAGGAGAGCGAGGTTGGGCGCGAACTAGTTCGAAGTTCTAGTTCGGAAATATCATTCGGATTCGGTTAGTTCGGATACGTTCGCGAATCATTCGTGGGGTCCATATAATCCGGGAACTAGGTTCGGAGTTCAAATAGTTCGGAAGTATCATTCGGTTTCGGTCAGTTCGGATACGTTCGGGAATCATTCGGGAATGATTCGGAGAATTACTAACTAGGGTATAGAGCCATTAATTAATTATTCTCAAAATCAATAGATTCAAATCCCTGGAAAATATTCGATATTTTCATAATATTTCGTTACTTCAATTTATGGTTCTTCCCAGCAGAATTCCATGGGTTAGTAATAAATATTCAACATACGGGCATCTGAGTTACCTTCGAGTAAGCCCCAACCAAAATGGTGCAAATGTATTCGACAAATAATGCATTAACAAACACCTGAATGAACAAACAAGCATTTCAAAATACGACGAGACGATGAACCTATGCAAATAGGAAAGAAAATAATAAATTAATAGTCAAGGCGCTAGGGGAATGGCTCACCGACCGTCCAATCATGCCGTGATCAGTCCCACGCCCAAATTCTATATTTTATCACCTTTTATTATTTTCCTTGATCTCATCAAAATCCTTTCATTTGAACAAATATCCTTCGTTTTGAGGAAACTCCTCAGTTTCATGGTTTTTCCTTCACACTGAGGAAATAATATAAAATTAGGGAAAATATTGTGGGGCCGTGATTATTGGCCAGCCCATGCCTTGATCCCTACTGGCCCCACACCTCATGGTTCCTCATTATTTTATTATTATTTCCCTAATCTCATGAAAACTCCTTAATCTCATGATATTTCCTTGATCCCATGAAAAATAATATAAAATTAGGGAAACCCGTGGGACCGGAACCATAGCTGTCGAGTGGTCATGCTCTAGCTGGCCCCACACGCCCTATTTTATTATTATTATATTTTTCATGTTTCCTTAATCCCATGAAATTCCTTGATTTCATAATGTTTCCTTCAAATTATGGGAAAATACTCAAAAATACATAAAATTGAGGAAACTTGTGGGAACGGTCCCAAGCTGGCCGGTCCCACAAACCCCTTATTCTATTATTATTATTTTTATATTTCATTGATTTTATGAAATTCCTTGATTTCATGATATTTCCTTCAAATTATGAAAATTCTTTCAAAATTATGAAAACTCCTTCAAATCGTGAAATAATACATGAAATAAGGAAAACTTCATTTGGGCGGCCCTAGCCTCTGGCAACCATGCTCAAGCCGGTCCCACACGCCCTTATTTTATTATTATTAATATTTTTGTTTCCTTCATCTCATGGAAACTCTTTGATTTCAACAAAACTCCTTGGTTTCAACAAACTCTTTGGTTTTATCATATTTCCCTAAAATCATGAATACATTAAAAAATTAGGAAAACACCTAAGGCTCCTTGGCCGTAGTGACCATGCCTTGGCCATAGTCGGTCCCACACTTCATGATTCCCTAATTTTCTATTATTTTCCTTCATCTCATGAAGGTTTTGACGGTTTTCAACAAAAAACCCTGATTTCTTCATATTTTCTCAAAATGTTGCTCAACGCACACCAGAAAATATCAAAATTCTCAGAATTGAGATAAGGACACTTTGGTGACGTGAGCATGTTACCTTGACCGACCAAGGTTGGCTCTTTGGTTTGCAATAATCCAGTTCCACGTATTCTCATGATTTGACCTAATTTGCACAATTGCATATATTAGGTCCAAAACTCTTCCAAACAACTTGGAACTTCATGGAACGATCATCAATTGATCCCGTGAACACCCAGTCCCGGTTTCATGACCCCTTGGTCGGTCCCTCATCTCTTCATAATTAATTGGGTTTTATCACCTAAGGTTCAGCATTATTTTAATAAATGATTAAACCAGCATTTAATCATCCTTTCATCAACAAATTAACTGGTCTTCAGGAGATCTTGATATTTGCTCACTTGAGCATCTGGGCACTACATGGTCGACCCATAATCCCATGTATTCGGTCCCTCCTTTTCTGTGGTTTATTCTCAATAAACCATCAATTTATCAAATTAAGGTTTTGAGTCCAAGGTTAATGATTCCAGATTCAAACACTAATAATTTACGTTGATCCCGTGATCAATATTTTATTTATCATACTCGGTTTAATTGCCAGTATTCTGATTTATATTTTATTTGGTCATGCTACGATAATTCATCAAACGAGCAATATTTGCTTAGATGAGCAATACTTGCTCAAATCAAAGAATATTGGTTCAACTATCAATATTCAACAATTCATAAAATGAGAAATATTTGCTCATGTAACTTATTCACACATCATATCTCTCTCTCAACAGACATATTTCAATTCATGAGTCTCGAACATTTCCAAACCACGTTCGACTCAACAATACAAGGACTAATCGTCCCATGAAGTCATGAAGTCAAAGAATGACTAACTAAATACATGTCCGCCTTGCATTCCACAATCACACGAGACATCAATCGTGTCACATGGGGATATTAACTAGGGTTTTGGTATGGCGGTCTACGGCACGTGTGTTCATACACACGATGAGAATGTGAGCAAGTCGTGCAATCAGTTGAAGGAGTTAACAAAGTAGTGGATGGAAAATCAACCAAGTCTCCGCACGTTGAACAATTGGTTCGAACACGATTTCCACTTCCTCATTCTTTGATTTCATCAACTGTCAGACTTCATGAGATCATGGTGTTTTCAATTCCAACAATATAAATAAGTCTCTGAATCATGATTGAAACAAGGATAATCTCACGTCAAACAGACAACACAAGATTAACAATCCAACTCTCAACAGCGAATTCAATCATTCGGAACTTATCTTATTTTCGGAATACACAACACACCTACAATTTTCGATCACCATTGATCTCACACATTTCATTGCTTCCCTCCTATGCACCGACCCATCCTCTCTTGTGACCGAATTTACTCACGGAACATGCATTGTCTTGGTTTAGGCCGTAGTACTACGATTAATCTCTCGAATTCAAAGCACTCCCTTCTTGCGGTGCATCCGTGTGAGGTTAAGCATTTCGCTCGGTTCAAGGAATCTCCTCCGCGCGATCATCTCCTCAATTCCGTAAAAACCAGCGAATCGTTTTCCCCATCTACAGATTGGCGACCACAGTGGGAGATCATTCTCTCGATTGCAAATTCACTTATCACAAAGATGGTCGGTCTTAGGTACGGTTCAGTTACCAACCCGGATTCAACACCCGGTTCTAATATTGCAAGCTCTAGTGGTACTGCTAACACCGCTCCTCCGATGCCACCTGCCACTACCACTCCTCCCAGTACAACCACCGCGCCGGTGCTCCGGTGATCACCCCTGCAGCGGCAACGCCGACGCCCATCAATAATCCACTCTTCGGCCGGTCTCCCGAAGAAGTTAGAGAAAATCTACCTACCATAGGTGATCTCATGAAGGTACAAGAAACTCTTGCCAAAAATCAAACTGACATGGCTGCTACTCAGAAGGAACTATTCAACTATCTCAAGACTCTTACGGACAAGATGTCGGAGAAAACTCAAGAGAAAGGAAAAGCTAAAGAAAAATCTTCGACGCTGATCCCGAAGTCACTCAATCCATGTATTAGATGATGAGGAAGTTCCCAAAGCTCCGAGATGATCCACCGTGAAAGAACCATCCAGTTTCATCACTCGTGAGGACTGGAGCGCCTCTTGGAGGATCATGGAAAAGATAAAACGCCTTTCGAGCATCGTCACCAACCTCCATACCACCCTGCTACTACGCAAAGAATTCCTCTGCCAAAAGGTTACGCTTCTCCAACCTTCACGCTTTATGATGGAACAGGCAACGCTCGAGAACATGTTTCTCGATTTCTGGAAGCACTGGGTGAACATGAGCACAACCATACTGTCCGTCTGAAGGAATTTTCAAAGTCTATGAAGGGTAGAGCATATACCTGGTACAACAACATCGCACCGAAAGTATCAAAATTGGGGAGAAATGGTTAATGCTTTCTACGAAATACTTCTTCGTTTGGAACAAATCACCTCTCTGATCTCGGAAGGATGTTTCAAAGAAGCAACGAACATCCTAACGATTATGTGGAAAGGTTCAGAGTTCAGGCCTTGGATTTCCATGATCCGAATGTCACGGAGCAACAACTCGTGGACTTGTGCATTGGTAAGCCTGGAAATGTGTATGTTTTTATGCCTACGTGTTATAAACCGCAAGTGCACGGCGTCTATCGGAGACGTGGCAAGTACGGGTCGAACCACAGAGACTTGTGGTGCTCTGATTGGTCTATGGCTTACTTAATCGAATTCGTGAGAATAGTAACACAATTATATGTTGTTGCCGATCGGGCTGATTGAAGGTCAAAGCAATGAAGGCAAATGAAATACAAACAGTGATAAGAAATGGGTGCTAGGGTTATCAAATCCACCTCTAAATTCCTAGTATGTGTTCAACTAGGTTGAGTTTCTTGTTCCTATGGCAGTTAAGGATAAGGTATCAATTTTATCACTTAGCTAAGGGTTTCACCTAATGATAACTCAATTATCAGCTAAGGCACTAACCTAGAGCACTAGTTGTCTAATTAAGCACAACTAGTCAAAAGAATTAGCATTTTAACTCTAAGGCTTGAGTCAAGCATAGCCAATGTAAGTTTTGCCTAACTACAATGTATACATGGCATGCATTGTGAGAGAAGAACATTGGATGCTAGAACCCAGATTATCTTTATGATTAAGCACTCAAGAAAACTTCAAACTCAGTTGAATTCATAACAGGAATTAGGGTTTCACTGAAACCTAGCAAACTAATTTAGAACATTAAAAACAACAAATAACAGAAATTAAATCTACAATGGTGCTCACTAATCCAGGCATGAGTTTTTTCACAAACCCCTCATTCTATTTATACATGCAGTTCAATAACAAACCCTAATTCCTTAAAAATGAAATTAATTGGTAATGACTTCTCACCCATACTCTCCTGCATCGGTTGTTGGCTCTACTCATGCTTCTCTCGACCTCTCGAATCGACCATGCACAATGGGTTTGGTGAAACCCTAGCTTCAATCATCTTCAATCCTAGCTTCTAGGTTATGAAAGAAGCTAGAAATGGAGATGGGTGAACCTAGGGTGGCGGAGAGAGAGCTGGTGGTGATAGCGACAAGAGATGAAGGTGGTCTAGTGGCTCGATGATGTCGGGGTGAAGGTAGAAGAGGGGATGGGTTCTGCAGAGTGTGGGAAAGAGAGAAGAGAGAAAGAGAAGAAGGAGAAGAGAAATGGAGTGGGTCGACTAGGGTATAGGTGTATGCAACTTCGTTGTGAAGCGAGGCGCAAAGAAAGTTTGACGAGGAAGGCAAAGCGACCATCGGATTTAGTCAAAGATCTGAACGGCCGAGGTGAACCGGGGGCGATTTGGTGTTAAGCGGAGGCATCGAGAAATGATGTGAGCGAAGGAGCGACCGTAGGATGTAGCTAGACGCGATCTCGAACAGCTCGAGGTGAACGGGCTCGGATCCGGGTCGTGGGTAGCTCTAGCCCATGTCTTTCTTGTTGGGTTGAAACCGATTCGCGCGGGCTTTGGCTATCTCTTCCATAGATGCTCGTCTCCCATTCTTCGCTCTTTTGGCTCCTCGGATTCTCCGAGCTTTATTTATTACCTAAAAACACAAAATTAATTAATACAAATATTTATTCTTGAAAACAAAGAAAACACGTAATCTGGGATAATATCCCGATTTCTAAGCGCAAAAGATGAGTAAAATGCCAATAAAAAGGTGTATAAGTATGCACTATTTGGCACTCATCAAATACCCCCAAACCTGAATTTTACTTGTCCTCAAGTGAAAAGAAATTAGGAAATCCTAACTATACCCCGTCGCAGTCTCTTGAATGCATTTAGCGTATGCACTAAGCCTTTAAACCCCTAGGTGTCCCTAGTGGACGAGTTGTAGTCTCGTGGAGGTTTACCGTGTACCCACAAAACCTTCTCCAACTTCGGAGTGTAAAAGATTCTCAAGCATCCAAGAAGCTATGAGTATATAGAGTTTCGCATGCTAGTAACGAAGTTAGAACTACCAAAGAATGTATTCTCATCCTTAAGTCTTTGGCGAGAAGTAACCATACCATATGAAAGAATTCGGATTCGATTGTGATCATAAGCCTCGACTTCGCCTCACCAACGGGGTTTTATGATAATTGCACTCAAAAAGATCGCTTTTAGTCTCTCATGTGTGCGGCGGGAATAAAGAGAGAAATCCCGCACACGTTGTAGGTAAGAAGGATAACCTTCCGAAATAATATCTGGAGACTCCACAGAAGTGTGGACAAAAAGAATCTTTTCTGATGATCTCTAAGAAAGGAAATCAACCATTAGCAAGGGTGGGAGTACTCACTTACCTTCTCACCCGATCGGCAATTAATATCACTCTCTCATAGAAACCATAGAAACGTCTTCACTCTTCGGTCTTTGGTCTTCACTGTTGATGACGAACTTCTGAACTTTACAAAAAACTTGAAACATATTTTTTTTTTTTTTTAGATACATGAAATGAAAATAATTAATACAACAACAATTTTTTTTTTTTTTTAACTTACAATAAAACAATAAAACTCAATTTTTCACAAACTTCATTAATTCTCATCTTCTTTTTCTTTGTTGCACGTAAACCTTGGACTATCTCAACTTTTCTTTCAATATTCTGATGATGCTCCGTTTGCTGACGATGATGTGTTTCTATGGGTCCATTGATTGAGAGAGAGTGATGCTAACTCGCAAATCGATATTTAGAAGGAGTTTTCTTCTTTGAACGTCACCCTCATGATTGACAAAAACTAGCACTCAAGAGATCAAAGTAGTCTTTGAAATTGGTGCTTAAGTTGGGTAGCTCACCATTCCTACCTGGAATTGACGTGCGGTGACACACACTCTAACGACTTTTTCTAGAAAGTTGCAAAAATTGAAGGTTGGTGCCTCACTTGATGTAAAATGGGTAGTCTCCACTATGGGTGATCACAATTCTACTACCGAATATCTAAACAGCACCTAATTCGCCCTCCAGTATGATTAAATCCAACTTTAACGCTCTAATCAACTAAGAAACCTGATTGCATTCTCCAGTACTTCCAAGTTCTATTATTTCGGTCAGATTCTCTATGTAAACATAGCTAGAAGCATGCTAGTGACTCTAAAATCTCTAAAAGTTGGAGGTTTTTACAAAAAGAGTTTTTGAAATTTTTTTTTTTTTTAAATACAAGATAAACTAAAAGACTAAAAACTCTAAATGCAAATCCACCCCAAACCTAAATCAAACATTGTCCTCAATGTGTCGATAGATAGGAAAAATTTAAACAATCACATACCGAGAGAACTATGCTGATAAGAGAAAAGGGAAGAGATTACTGGATGTCGGCGGAGCAAGGTTAGAGCTTCATTAATCAAGGCTAGAATCCAACATTCTCAGCGGAGATCATATCGGATTAGCACAATATATGCACAAGAAGACTCAACCGATTCAAGAAAGAAAAATTTAACAAGTCCTACTTTTGGATTATATACAAAAATTCACCATATACCAACAATCTAAAGAGTTGAGGGTCAACCCAATGATAAAAATATGTACAAACATCAACAGTCTTACACAAATATAACATGAGAGTGCAAGTAAGACTGCATATGTGAATGAGTTTCCCCCAAACCTAAACTTGTGAACGGGTGTGTTTTTGAGCACAAAATCTTGCAATTTTAAAGGTACATCATGCAAAAGGTCTAACTCAAAATGAGTTTTGCTAAGAACAGGCAGACATACATATTCCAACTGTGGTTCTCTAAAAGTGTTATACTTTGATGCAAAATAGTCCAGGAGGACTTGGGAAGCACAAAGTTCTAGGCCTAAGTTAGGCATTTTCAGAAAAGTTGGTTTAAGATTTTTGTGACAAACTACACCTAGGTTTGGTGGAGGAGTTTCAATTTGTGACTCAGGAGAGAGGTTAGGTACATCTAAGTTATTTTCATGTATAAAATCATTTGTACCATCACACACTTTCTTAAAGTCAGAAGAGGGTAAATCATGTTCATTTTCACAGGACAATTGCACAGGTTCCACATCATCATCACATATATGAATATTAGAAGAAGCATCATTCATGGGGTTCACAGAAGAGACACTTAATGTCTCTGAACCTAAAGATTCTACTACATTTTCAAAATACGCATGCTCTTCATATTCATCATCATCATCATTATAGCAAGAATTCATCTCTCCATTCAAAATTGTAGTATTTTTAGTGTACTCATCTACCTCTAGATTAGGTTCATATTCAGTGTTAGTTGCATGAGTAAGACTAGAAACACTATTTTCGATCCTATCATTTTGTAACTCAATCAGGTTCTTTTGAAGAATCATAGTGAGTTGTTCTATTGAAGGAGAGTCTTCACTAGTGGGTATGCATTCCTCATATGGATATTCATTGTATGGTTGTGCATGAGGTTCACTAGAGAAGGGAAATTCGTACATGTTGCTATGTGGATGGTCATGCATTGCATTCATTTCAAGCCTAGCATTTTGCTCCATGAGTGTTTCCATTATTGATTGCAAACTATGAGTTGGGGGAGTATAAAATTGTTCATCTCCCAACGTGGTGAATGATGCATGTGTGCAGGTTGATTATGGTCCCAATGATTGCCGGCATAGTCACTTCTAGACAATTCGTACATTAGATTATCATGGTTTTCCCTAGGATCGCCTAAAATCATGCAAAATATAGCGGTTCTCGGCATGGTGGCCTAAGTTACCACATAAGGTACATGCATAAATTTCATATTGCCTAGAAATTAGATTCGACAGATTGCTCATGTAATTGCCTTTCTAAGGCGATAATCGAGCTTCTAATTGATCTAAAAGTGATGACTGGTGTGAGAAAAGTGTTCATTTTCAACTTTGTGGTGGATGATGCATGTGCTCATAATGATTAGGGTATGTGAATTCGGGCCCCGAGAAGGCTCATAAGATTCCCTAAAATCACTATGGTATGTGGGAGTTCATACTTTGAAGCGTGCCCGTAAGCAAGCTCTCTAATTGATTTGTTTGTATCCCGATTTGCGAGACCAAAATCCGACATGATTTAGCACTCAAATTGAACTCAAGCCCGGTTTGTAGTGGACTTAATTTGATTTATTGGGTTTCATTTGGTTTGTGTGGGCTTTGGTTTATTAGGCTTGATTTGGTTGAGGAGGGTTTTGGTTTGTTGTGGGCTTGTTGTTTGGTTTTTTTGGGAAGCCCAGTAGTTGTGTGCAACGCCTGGTTCTTTGTGCAAGGCCCAGGATATGTGCGGCCCGAAAAGGCACAGCTTAGTGGTTTGATTGTGAGCAGCCCAGATGCACATCCCAGTATTTGGGCTTCTGATTTGGTTTTTGGTGGGCTTCTGTGGTTGTGCAAAGCCTAGGTTGTGTGCGGCCCAAATTCAGTTAGCCCAGTGGAACTGTGGGCTCAGTTATGTTGCAGAGCTCAGGTTTGGTTAAAGTGGGATGGTTTACTCACAGAGCCCAGGTTTAGTGAATGCACATGCCAGTAGTTTATGCAAGGCCTAGTGGGTGTGCAGCAGTAGAAGTAGCACAACTCACCTAAATTGTCACCCCATTCATATACAGCACAGATTATATGGATGCACAAGAAAAGCAAGTGAGTGTGTAGAGTCGAAATTTATGCAAAAACAAGCACAAAACCAAAGCATTCATGTGAGCGGAGCATATTATTCACAACCTCCAATGTTTCTTTGGATCAACGGATGCAACATAGAAATGAACAAAGTACAACACAAGGTCAAGGTTGAGCACCGATTTGCCTGAGACTAGAGACAAAGCACAGTGAGTAACAGCACTGTGATCCTAAACCCACACAAGAGTTGACCCGGCCTGATTACGGGTAATGGTTTGTATAAGCTCGGATGCTGCGAGTTCACGGTGCACAAATACTTGCGAGTTTGAGAGGTTCAAGCTTTCGGGTCAACTTGCTAATCAAGATCTCACTACTAGGCAAGGTGGCTAGTGCATTATGCGAGGCATGGTTCAAGGTGCGGCACAAGGTCTAGGTTGCGCACCACCGGCTATCGCCAAGGCAAGGCGAACAGGGGGCTGCGTTATGCTCGGGTGTTCTTAGGCTCTGATAACCTAGGCTAACCGGAGTTGCACTCAAGCTCTACAATTCTGAGGGCTGGAGCTGAGTGCTATTAAAGCAATAAATGCACTCACAAACCACAGATGCAAAGATCACTCAAACACACGGACTCGGGGTGGCGGGTCAACGTGGCTGTGCACTTCACCCAAGGCAAGGCAAGGTATGCAAAGGTCTCAACGAGTTTTGCACAACAGTTTAATGGTGAATAATTGGCTCAAGAGCTCACACAAAGGTGCGAGATGGCTCTACAGGTGCACGGGCGGAGATGCTCTAGTTCTCACAGTTATGCAAGTGGGTGACAGTGGTCAATTGTCATGGTCTCACTAGGTTTATGCACCAAAGATGTTATGCAAATGTAGCTTCAACTCACAACGAGGGCGGAGTTGTGCTCGGGGTTGATGGGTTTCGCAATGGTTAATGAGCACAAGCTCGGAAGCATAAGGGCACATTCAAGGCGCAGCAACAATCAATTTTTGGGCTATCGTGGTTATCATGCAATATGCAACTCGGGGTGATCACCTAGCAAGGTAACTACGTTATCAAGCAAGCATAGGTTCACCGATTCAAAGGGTATTTCACTAGTCAAGTGAGATGCATTTGCACACGCATCATCATACGTATATAAAATATAACAAAGATTTGAGAATGACCAACCTTTCCATGACAATGGTCGTATTGTCCTGCTCCTTGTCTTTCCACTGGGTTGGCTCGGCCTTACCATATGCACTGTATCTCAACAAAGATTTTTAGTTTTTACGGGATGTGCGGGTTAAGGCAAAGCAAATGAACAAGGTCACTGGCATAAGCTTGAGAGTATTTTGGATCGACACGGGGAAAAACAATAGCAATTATGCCTATTTGGACCGAATGGGATTTGGCGGGGGTGATCGGCTGGTTACTTGACTGTCACAGGGGCTTGAAGAGTTACACTAACACTAAGCTACAAGGCAATGAAGCTTATAACTCGATCAAAAAGCAAGGTGCAAATGAGATGCTATAATCTTTAGAAAGCTACAAAAATATGGGTTATGAAAATTCGGATGGAGTATGGGTTACACAAAGACACAACTAAGTTACTCTAAGACGGGGAAATGATGCAAGTTACACTAAAACGAGTTAAAAGAATTAACACGGTATGAATATGTACAGGGGTGAGTGAATCTCGGTAAAGACAAGCCAACAATCACGGGGCACACGCTGAAAAGTCCCAGCAGAATGCGGCGCCAAAAACTTGGTAGGCCTGGAAAAGGGTTTATATTTTAGCCTACGAAATATACCGCAAGTGCACGGCGTCTATCGGAGACGCGGCAAGTACGGGTCGAACCACGAGACTTGTGGTGCCGTATGAGTGATCTAAGGCTATGCTAGGCGATAATTCAAGCAAGTGTGTAACATAACTATAAGTTGGTGTTTTTGGTGTCGATACACGAGTTGAAGGTTGTTACAATGAAATAAAACCCAAATAGGAACAAAGTGAGATAAAATGATGCTAGGGTTATCAATTTCCACCACTAACTCCTATTGTATGTTCAACTAGATTGAGTTCTTCTTGTCTGTGATCGATAAGGGAAGGGTGTCAATTCCACCACCTATCTCTCCCTGTAATGCTTCAAAAAATTGACTAAAGTGCTAACCCCAGCACTAGTTGTCTAATTAAGTACAACTAGTCAAGGGAATCGGCATTTGGGTCTAAGGGTTGAGTCAAAGACACTCAAAGCAGTTGTAACCTAACTACAATGGATACAAGGCATCCATTGGGAGAGAAAAGCTTTGGATGCTAAATTTGAAGACATGTTTATGATTTAAGCTTGCAAGAACAACTTAACACAGTTAACATCACAATCAGGAAATTAGGGTTTCATTGAAACCCTAGCAACTGAATTAGAACATCATAAAACAACAATTAACACAAAAATAACTCTACAGTGGTGCTCTGGCTAGCCCAGGCATGAGTTTTTTCACAAACCCCTCATTCTATTTATACATGCAGTTCAATAACAAACCCTAATTCCTTAAAAAATAAAATTAATTGCAATGACTTCTCACCCATACTCTCCATGACTTGGTTGTTGGCTCTACTCATGCTTCTTCCGACGACCTCCAGAATCGACCATGCACAATGGGTTTGGTGAAACCCTAGATTCAATCATCTTCAATCCTAGCTTCTAGGTTATGAAAGAAGCTAGAAATGGAGATGGGTGAACCTAGGTAGTGCAGAGAAGTCTGTGGTGATAGCGACAAGAGATGAAGGTGGTCCAGGTGGCTCACGATGGTGTCGGGGTGAAGGAAGAAGAGGGGATGGGTTCTGCAGAGTCGTGGGAAAGAGAGAAGAGAAGAAAGAGAAGAATGAGAAGAGAAATGGAGTGGGTCGACTAGGGTATAGGTGTATGCAACTTCGTTGTGAAGCAGGCGCAGCAAAGTTTGATGAGGAAGGCAAAGCGACCATCGGATTTAGCTGGGGAAGATCTGAACGGCGAGGGTGAAATCCCAGGGCGATTTGGTGTTAGCGGAGGCATCGAGAAATGATGTGAGCGAAGGAGCGACCGTAGGATGTAGCTAGACAGACGCGATCCGAACGGCTCGAGGTGAACGGGCTCGGATGCGGGGTCGTGGGTAGCTCTGGCCCATGTCTTTCTTGTTGGGTTGAAACCGTTCGCTTTGGCTTTGCTATCTCTGCTCCATAGATGCTCGTCTCCCATTCTTCGCTCTTTTGGCTCCTCAGATTCTCCGAGCTTTATTTATTACCTAAAAACACAAAATTAATTAATACAAATATTTATTCTTGAAAACAAAGAAAACACAGAATCTGGGATAATATCTGATTTCTAAGCGCAAAAGATGAGTAAAATGCCAATAAAAGGTGTATAAGTATGCACTATTTGGCACTCATCATGCATCAACGGAATGATCCCAGTCTATAGAGCTTTATTGGAAAATCTCAGGTTCCAGACTTTCTCAGAACTCCATGAAGCAACCAAGAGATCAGCAACTACTGCACCTGCTCTATTATAGAGAGCTAAGACCACAAAAGCTGAAGAGCCACGGGATACCCGAGGTAGCAGACGTTTAATCAACAAACAATACAATCTCCAACCTTCCACAAATGCTTTTGCAGAAGGGAGTAAAAGAAAAGCCGAGCCACAGCGTAAACATACTTCCTCAACCCCTTCAAAGGCGCAAAGGAAGGATGATGTGCAAGTCCCTTCTCAACACACGGAAGTTGATCCAGAGGCACCTGACTTCCCCTGTTCCATTGAGGAAGTTATTGAACTTCTAGACGCATGGGTTCAAGACGGCGCGATCAAGCTCCCATATGTCAAGAAAGAACCAACTGAAGAAGCCGCTAAAAATCCTCGTTACTGCCGCTTTCATAGGTTTGTCAACCATCCCACAAGTGATTGCAGAACTTTGAAGCGCATATTCAAAGAAAAGGTCGAATCAGGAGAACTCAACCTGGGGACTGAAGGGGTATACAAAGATCCTATACCTGTCAGAACCTTCACTCCTTCTGAACCACCTGTCAAAGAAGCAGTTCAATCCTTAATTGAACATATCCACGAATTTCCATACTTATCAAAAGCCCCGGAGGGAGACATGTT